>JAAIIK010000072.1:2036864-2050262 GCA_014706435.1 Silurus glanis | reverse complement strand
TATATATATATATATATATATATATATATATATATATATATATATAGAGAGAGAGAGAGAGAGAGAGAGAGAGAGAGACATAGAGGGTGAGACATAGGTGACACTGGCTTTGAATGCTTCATCCAATATTTATGTCCACGAGAGAGAATCACTCTTCTGGCCCTAGGGGCCACCCAATTAACTGCAACACACTCGGATTTCTCTGACCCTGTGTGTGTTCTGGACTGTAATAGCTGAATCTCTTTCTAGGAGCAAATCATAAGCATATATGTTTGGTCTATGTGTGTATGTGTGTGTCAGCAGTCCTCACAGTTTTTTTTTGTCCTTCTACAGCCTGCTCTTTTTCTTGTGTCTCTGAGGATCTTACAATGAAGAGACCTGCGTCACAGTGATGCTTCTCACTAATGCGCTCTTTTATTTTTCGCTGCTTTTTAATTTGGTTCAAATTAATCGACTGGTCTGCTCTCACACAGTGAACATAATAAATAGAGTTCCCTTTGGATTTGGACATGGCCACGCCTCACACATTACGCTTAAATAAAAAAAAAAAAGGTTTTCTCCAGGTTCTTTTTAGATGTTTTGAAAAGGGTTCCACTGGCAAACTCTACATAACAGATATAGCACCAGCCAGGTAAGTTCATTTAGACAGAGGTAGCTTTCCCAATCATAGTACTAATGGAAGGAGTGGCAGTTCATCAAGAATAGTGTTCAGTATGAAGCAATTGCAAGTCTATATAGTTAAATCTGGAATTATTGGCACCCTTCAAGCAAATGGGCAAACATTCAAATACCCTTTATACTGCTCAGGGTCACAGTGATTTCATGCTCTTAAAATCCTTTACCATAATCGATATACCCATTGGTATGTTTTAGAGAGATAGGAGGAAACCCATACAGACACAAACACACTACACAGACAATACACCAAGATCAGGACACTGGAAGAATATCACCACAGAAATGGGTGAAAATGACTGTCTGAAATGAACATTGCAAACAATGATTCCAAAAACTAAGAAAAATCTAATCAAATCAGTCACAATACAAACAACTTATACCATTCATTGAAACACTCTCAGATTTTAGGAACTCTACTGTTACCTTTAACCAACTATGCAAATGCACACATGGAATATTTTTTGTCATAAATGACTAAATATCATTTTCCTGCTTGTATAAGTGTCTCTGACATTGTTAGATGATGCAGGAAATGACTCATTGCTGTTTTTTTCTCCAGAGGAAACATCACCAAATGGCTAGCAAGAGCTGTTTTTAACTATCCGTAATATCCTACTCTTTACTCCATTACATTTTTGCAAAAGAATGACCATAACCTTGAGGTTTTTGGAAGAATTCCCATTTTGTGGCTATAACAATAGAAGATGCCCTCCTTAAAATGGATGGACAAGCAGGGGAATGGAACTTTTGCATAAATTATTAAAATCTCATCAATCCATAGTTTTACTTTTGATAGTTCAATGCTTTCAAAAGCGAGTACTTTTGTACTTCAACTCAAGTAGATTTTTAAATGGAGAACTTTTCTATGCCTGGAATAACATTTAAGCAGGAGATTTGTACTTTTTTTTTTTTAAATACAGGAACAGCATACTTAAATAAGAATAATCATTTTATTCGAGTATTCTATTAGTTTATACCCATACAGCATGTTTTTCCATTCAAAAAATAAATTCACTCTGCATCGTTTATTCAATTTATGTAGCAACTGTTGTTCCTTTTTTAAGACAGGCACCAATAATTCAAGTATTCAAGTATTCTATACTTGATTAGAATTTGATATTGCACTGTTTATTGATCTTTCCTGTGCTAAGAATTAAAAACTCCAAAAGAAACGCCTTGGTCAATCCAATGGATTCGCAAACCAAGATTTCTGCATATAAGCAGCTGTTCATATGCAGTGTGTGCATTTCCCCTGTAGCCCGCAACATTCAGCACACAAAGGACCTGCCAAATAGCTGAATTAATGTTAGACTTTCCATCCTGACATCTAGTATATTCAGTCTGACATTATCTGGATAGACGAACAGGAGGCTAATTGCTGCTCTAAATGCTCTGAATGCTGCTTGAAGTGCCCCCGAATGCTTATCAGAGCCACGGTCTGTGCAAAAAATTGCCCTATCTCTGTCTCCTTCAACAGCATCCCATATATCACAGTGGTTTTCTTTTTGTGGTTTCTACAGTCAATCTGCTACTGTGCTGAGCTGATAGCCGTTAGCATGCTGCTGAAACACCATGCACAGCCTTGACATAAAGCCCCATTCTGGTATTCAGTGCTAACCGATCGTTTGTTATAGAGGACCATTATCATGATACTTCTAAAGGTTATGCAAAGAAGCATTGCGTCGCCCTCAAGTACAACGCCGAGGCTGGGGATGTGACATTTTCAGTTCAATGGCACCAGCTTTTATCCCTCCACGTTGTTACCTTGTACATAATTTAATATCAATCTGTAGCCATCAACTCTATTTTACAGGCTGTCCTCACAAAAGTGACCTTGACTCTGAGCTGGAGTTAGCATTTCTATGATCGCAGTGCGTGTGTGTGTGTGTGTGTGTGTGTGTGTGTGTGTGTGTGTGCTTGTAGGAATTTTTCTCTCTCTTTCTTTTGGTTTGCTGACACTTTGTATGTCATTTATGTCACTTTGTATGTCACACGTCTCTCATTTCTGTTAATCTTCAATTCACTTGTATGATTCCTAATTAATCACATGGATTCATAATGGTCATTTAAAATGCAGGAACTGTTTGTTTTTTTAATGTCGTTGTTGTTGTTTTTCGAGGATATCAATTATGCTAATGAGAGCAAGAAAGCCCATTTAATACAATTCATTGTATTAAAACATGCTCAAGCCATTTCATTTGTTCCTGGGTTTTTTTTTTGTTGTTTTTTTTTGGTGGTGTTGTTTTTTTAATATGGAGCTTGTAAATAGTTTGAATTAAAGTAATTACATTAGCGAAATAAGCAGAATGATGGGCTGCTGCAAGTTCATTTTCGACTGCGTGGCTTGTAAGTTGTGTGTGGCCGAACTAATTTGTTAAAGTGCACACACGCATACATACACGCACATATACACACATATCCAGACATAAGCAGTTTGGTGAACTATAGAAACAGGTTGCAGTTGAGTGTACTGTAAAAACAACGACAAAAAAAAGAAAGCTCCCAGTCCTTCATTCGCTTTTTTTTCCCCCTCAGCCCTACATGGTTGAGGACCTTTAAGATATTGGGGAGCTGTCTTCCACTATAACATGCAGTATTCAGTGATTTGCTCAGCCTTCCAATCCCACCTGCTGCCCTTTTCCTTGTCTTTTTCTGTCTCTTTATTGCAGAATGCTCCTATTGTGGTTTCGTGCAGATAGTGGCGAGTATTGGAGCTGATGAGACATGTGTGTGTTTGCACAGAGGGAATGAGAGTGGGATACGGGGAAGATGGACAGTGAAGAGCCTGTATCAGAGTGTTCAGTGGTCATTGTGCCAGTGGCCTTGCCAGATACTGATTTTACACCTGTCCAGAGCGTCAGTCTGCCTACGCCTACACCACAGCTCTGCTACACACACACACACACACACACACACACACACACACACACACACACAAAGTAGATCCTGCACTGCAAAAATGAAAGCCAGTATAATTATCTGTCATGAAAAAGAAGACCATTTCAAACAATAAATGAGTCCAGAAATAGCCTGAATAATTGTTTTATTGGCAGTTTGATTAATTTGACTTTAAAAAGATATATATTTTATGCTAACCGTTTACGTTTGCAGTATAGCTGACATTCCAGTACAAATATCATAGAACATTTTATAGTTCCAGTCCAAGACATCATTTTATGACCATTTTGGAGACAAAAAACTCATTTTACCGAAACTGAATCACCAACAATCCGAAAATAACTGCAACCACACATTTTTGATGAAAACAAGTTTCTCTTTAAAAAAAAAAAAAAAAAAAAAAAAAAAGTGCAATCTTGATTTTGAGGGTATTGCAATGATTGCAGAGTTAATCAGGGATGCAATCACAACATAATAAGAGAAGCAACCACCGGAGGTCCAGGTTTTTATGACTCTCCTCTACTTGGCCACAGGAAAAATTGAGTTATGCAGCATAGATAAACTGGAAATATCTCGGTGAGCTGTGTTATAGCAGCACGTCTTCAGACCATACATTGTTCAAGGTATCATGTTTTCTTTCAGTGTCCACTAACTACAAAGCCATGGCCATTGCAGGCAAACAGATGTATACACACATATCATTGAACAGCACACAACAAATATGGAACTGTAATGAACGGACATTCTGTGCCACCCAGACATTCTGCGCCCGCCCTTTTGAGTCTGGTTCTGCTCAAGGTTTTTTTCCTCATGCCATCTCAGGGAGTTTTTCTTTGCCGTCCCTCTAAATTTTATTCAATATTATCTTCACTTGCATCTGCCTCTGCTTGTATTACATGTCAATAAAGTGGATGTTCATGATCTTTCTTGCAGTATACAGTGTGACCACAAGTCTTGTATTTCCTTGATACAAATCCAAGCGGAGCATTTGTGTGAATTAGCTGAAAACTATAATTGTGAGTGAGAGTGTCTTTCAGAATCATGAAACATACCTATAATATAACTTCCATAGAGTTTGGCATTCCCACTTATCCATTCCAGTTCCATCTATTTCAAGTATTACTATGCCCCTGTACAATGATAAAAGAAAGTGAGCAATCCACCATACAAATGAACAGACATGTACGTAAAGGCTACGGCATGGTGCTGACCACATGGAACCCAGGGACACTCTTATAAACAAATGTTGTTACTGAACCCAAGTAACAATGCTCGATTCGATTCACTATTGAGCTTATCATTTCCATTCAAAGCTTTGTTGCTACGCCCGCTGTATTTTTCATAAGCGCAACGCATCCACCCAGGTATTTATGACCATATGTCATACTCCTCCCCATATTATCCAGTCCTCAACATCGCTCTAATAATTACATGTCCAATTACGCCTAGTGCTCTTTGCACATTAATCTCTGACATTCGTCTCCTCGCATAAACCGCAAACAAATCAGCATTCTGGGGCCATGCTATCAGCGCATCCCGACTGTATTTTTTTACCAGCCTGTAAATATGTTATCTAGGCACTTGACTGTCACAACATTGTGAGTGTGTAGAGGAAACTGAATGTATTTATATGTGTGTCTGTGTGCATGGGTGCAGATTGGAGTAATTAAGATTTCGCCGGATGGACTTTAACTCAGCCTCTGTGGCTAATAGCCAACAAATATATAAGAGCAATAAACTAATGGTGTGAGTAATTAGGCAAAGCTGTATTTAGACGCATGAGGGAGCAGCGGGTGAGCTCACTACATCGGCCTTGATCATAATCAGCGAAGGAACTTCCTCCGCTGGGAGAAAGAAGAAAAATGGACTTGGTGTGTTCGTGCGTATTGAACTATTGATTGCACGGTAAATTTTTTTTTTAGAATGGGAATATTTTTTTGTGTGCAAATTAGTTGTACAACAATCCTGCTCTGTTTTTTTTTTCTCATTCACGAGAATGACATTAATCTCATTCCAGATTGGAGTGCAAAAGAACATCTTGAGTCCTCTTTTTCCTGCATTGTCGCTCTGCAGGAGTAATGCATCAGGTCTAAGCCTCTGCATATGCTGGCCAACAAAGATAATCTACATGCATTACAATGGCCTTTTTTCGGGGATCTGAAGTGGTGCTGACAGTTTAAGAATTGCATATCAAGAGGGTTCAAAAGAGACAGATTTATCGCAGGTTCCAGTGGCCGCACGCCATTCAATAGGTTGCAAATGGAAGTGTTTCTTGATGCGGGCTCACCGAAGCTTTCTCTCGAATCGGAATGCAGATCAGACTCTTGATAGATTGAATTATAACAGCTCACAGCATGCACACAATCCTGACCGTTTCCACTGTCCGTTCTTCTTAGGACGCGAGCGAGCCTTAATTCGAATGTAAGCAGGAGATGTTATGTTTTAGTGGTCTAAAGCACTGCTGCTTGGTAAAACTTTGACACTTTTGCACATTCGTTTGTTTAAAACCTGATTGCAAAGTACAAGTGCGTCCTGATTGCAAAGTATAAACTGATATTAAATAAATGATAACAATATGTGCACAGAAGGAGAATTCAATTGGTTGCAATAAATGTATAGTGTATATAAGAGTTTCCTATGTGAAAATAAATAATAATCATAATAATAATATTATTATTAATAAGAAGAAAAAGGAGGAGGAGGAGGAGGAGAAGCAAATGAAAAAGAAAACTGTTCTGCATTCCTCCAAGACTCGTTTTCAGTTATTGCGGTAAAATGTACTGTACTCTGATCAACTGAGAACTGGCTTCATCACACGGAAGTGAGCTAGCACATTTCTAATATTCTCTACATGGAGTCATTTCATCAGAAACCTCAGTGTCGTCCCACTCTCTACAGATGAACCTCCAGATACTATTTTTTTTTTTTCTTTTTATCCAGATATTCAATATCTGTGCTTGTGCTAGTTTCCCTCGCTTTACTGTCCAAGTGTGTGTTGCCTTTAGGGTAATCAGGGCAGGAGTAAAAAAAATATTATGTCCGTTCACGATTATCCGCTTTGCGAATATTAAAGTGTCTGGCTACATAGCTGAGGTGCTTTTGATTGGTATCTTAACCTTTGACTATGCGATGAGCAGTCGACTCCCTGCGCCCATATTGGAGGGGCCAGAATTTAATTCTGAAATGATTCAGGATAATAAGGAAGATGGATAATGTATGCATGAGGGATATTACGTTTGGGCTAAATGCAGTCGGGGGGCCGATGCTGTTGGAGTTGAATAATCACAGTGAGTTATAATCGGGGTGATAGAAATACCGCACTGTCACAGTCAGGAGAGCAACTCTTAAATCATGCGGCGAAGAGAGGCAGCTAGGCCAAAGGCTTGCCTTCGACTCTACCTTTCATTAGCGCACATTGGTCCCTTTGTTTCAACAACCGCACTGTGTCCCCTCTATGTGACCTGCCTTATCGTTTTGGTTTCTCGCAATTACAGGGGCCATGGAGTGACATGTCGCAAAACTAACTGGTATATGTCAGTGCTACGGCTCACTGAAAAATGGACTTATCCTGAGGATTAACATGCAACTGCAGAGCAAGCTAAGGTCAACTTACACAGTAAAGTGTTTGGCAGAAAGAAGTCAAACAATGGGTCATCAATCCAACGTCTATCTATCTATCTATCTATCTATCTATCTATCTATCTATCTATCTATCTATCTATCTATCTATCTATCTATCTATCTATCTATCTATCTATCTATCTAAATTTCCCTGAAAAAAACACACACACACATATATATATATATATATATATATATATATATATATATATATATATATATATATATATATATATATAAGAAATAAGAATCAGTTAAGTTATTTGTTAACTACAAAATATAATCACACCCTACCTTGCTGTCATTGTCTGTAGTGTTGAGGTCTTAATGTAGATAAGAATCAATATGTACATACACATGTCGTGTGTCATTTTGCATATGCCTATATGGAGCACATTGTAAATGTTGAGTCTCGGGTCGCAAGGGCCCGCCCAGACAAATTGTATTTGAAACCTGTGATAAGAAGACATAACTAAATGGAACATATTAAAAAGGAGACAACAAAACAAAGCATGTCCAATAAATCATACTAACATCGTAACGAGTGATGAGGAAATGCAATCGACAGTTTTTAATTAAAACTTAACATCATGCTTCTTTGTGGTTCTATGATGGTTCTATGAATTAGCATAATGATTTCATATTTTCTATGGTGATGAGACTCTTCTTCAGGCGGGAAGAGAACAATACTAATAAATCATGTTGGGATCCAGTAATGTAGCTGTTGTATCTTCTATCGCTTTTTTATTGATTTTTCGAATCATTTCAAGATGTCTGGCAAATTAAGCAATATTTAAAAGGATAACTTTCTGATAACATTATAATCCCACAATTTTATTATTATTTTTTTAAATAATAATATGAATGTACCCTGGGCTAAAGGACTTCCCCTTGGGCCTCAGATGTCCTGCATTAGTGAACAACTTAGGATGTCTCTGGAGGCTACCTATGAGTGTTTTAGCACACTGTACCCCCTCTCAGTCCAATAAAAAATATATGAGCCAAGTACTGCAGGTGGTGAAACGTAAACCAAATTAAACTCCACAGCCAGAGGATGGGGACAGTTCAGCTCCAGGTTCGACTTCACACAGATAGATACAGGTCTTATGAATGTGAGAGAAAAATCATTGTAATGGAAGCAGCTGCATATAAAAAATTACAAAGTTAATAATTAGAATTGACTAATGAAGGTTTAATGATATAAATATACCAGCATAAATAATGAAATTTACTTGTTCTTTATTTAAACACATTCAAACACAACTTGCAACACATCTGGCCACATTAACAATGATATACCTGAGGTCACTGGGTGTTTTCGATCTTTCAACATCAGGCATTCTCACTCTGCTCACCCTGATGAGCTTGATCAATTCCAGGTAGCACTACCTTACCACAAATAACCTTTATATCCACTTTCACCTTTCAACCATTCTGATTGCTCTTTGCCCAGTGGCCAAGCATGTTACAGACACTACAAATGGACCAATTTTCTGCACTTTAATTTTGTAGACTTGCACCTTCCTTAACAGCTGTTACTGCAGCACTCCTTTACAATGTAAGCATGCACCACCTTTTTCCTCTCATGGGACTTCCACGCAGTTCTCCCAAAAGATGGTTAGGTTGCAAGCCAACTCCTCTCTTATATGATGGTGAATTTGACTCTAGATGACGATTCCCCAGTTTGAATACCAGAAACCCCTTCCTGATGATGTACACAGAAATAAAAAAAAAAAACCCTAAGAAATACTGGTGCCACATCATATATTACATGTGACAACTACATTTTTACATACTTTCTTTATAACTAATGTGTTGGATCTGGAGCAATTGACATGAACATGGAAATAATGCATCCTTGTGAACATCTTAGTTAAGTATGAAGCATCTAAATTTCAGGTTATTCATTTCTTTGTATGCAGTCATCAACAAGGTGTACATTAGGAAGAGGATCATGGACTAGTAAATACTGGAAATGTGAGAAATGTGCCAGCAACTTTGTGCATATTATATTCATAGATGGTAACAGTGCCACTCACGCTGGTTGTTGCTAAAGCAGAAGCAGAGAAACATCTCTCAAACTCTTCGTTTAGCCAGTCCACCTCGCTATTACAGCATAGACGGTATCCAGTGGAGAGACTTACATTAGTGTTCAATGCTTTCCATGAATGTCAGGTGAACTGAACACCTCTATGAGACACAATGTCTTTGGGTTATTCATACTGATGAAATACCTCATTAAAAGCACCTTGACTGTCTCTCTGGCAATAGGGAGTTGCAGAACAAAGTCTTGGGAAATCAACTAGGTAGTGTGATGCTGGAATGCTGAACCAGTTATAAAAAAAAAAAAAAATGCACTGCAATATAGAACAATAGTCACCATTTTACAATGTATATCTTGGAAAAGTCAGATGCTTTCAATTTGGCATTATCAGCTAAATCACAATGGCATTTGCTTTCTTTGAAGTAGCTAAGGTTACATTTTGAAAATGTGACAAAACAAGCCACACATTTAATGTATTCCAGGGTTCTCTGGTCAGTAAGTATTGGCTTCATGTACCTTGTAGTCGATCTTTTAGGAATACCAAGCACTTTCTGTTTGCCTGCATCATATTTTCATTCAGCTGGACTTAATTTTGGAAGTAATATATTCACAAGAATGGATTTTGGCTAGGTGGCCATGAGAGAGAAAGTCTGTACTCTACTGCTTGAGGCAGTTCAGAAACAAAAGATAAAGAGATAAGAGTAAACTACAAAAGAAATGCTAGTAAGCTGTCCATTTAGCGGCTTGAAAAAACTATTTTGTGTTTACTTAAACACTACTTATACATCAAATCACAGTTAATTGTGTATTTTATAAAAAATGTTTACTTTAATTTTATTTGAAAATGTAATAAAAATGACTCTTTTACATTGTGACATGATATGGTAATTGTATTTGTTAATTAAAGACTGACTACTGACTTACTACTTTGTCTTTTTTTATCTGGCTTGTTTGGTCTTTGTTTTATTCTGGTATGTTGAAGAGGCTGTTGTGTTGATTAATGCAGTGTTAAGGTGTACAATTTAATTGGTATTTTTTTGCAAATAAAATCTCACAAATCAACTATTTTGGTCTTTTAACTAACATATGTCTAACATGGGTGTAAAGGACTAGTGCATCTGTTCAAATAAATGGTGACTTTTAACTTGGAGTAATGTTGTAAGTTTATACCTCTGGCAGGAAATAACCATAATTGATATCAATATAACACTCTTTAGTAATGGAGCTCAGATCATACCATGGAGGAAGATACTACCATCTATTTTTATATAGCACTGCTTTAAAGTGCATGGCACACAAAGTCGCATGGCAATGGGGAAGTCGTTCACAGCTTTGCTAAGTTGAGTTAGGTCAGGTGGGATTTGGAATTCTTGGGCTTCTTTGAACATGGTTAAGATGTTTATCTTGGAAAGTGGCACTGAGGGTTCCTAGCAGTCAATACTCCCTTACATTCTTCATAAACTAGAATAATGCAGGCTGTTCAAAAGAAAAAGATTGTAATTCTATGATATTATCCAGGTAATGAGTCACTTAGCAAGAATAATAACTTGTTAATAGGAATACTGCACTTCTGTAATTTCTCAGAGTCTATAAGGGTGTCCATTAAGCAAACTATGTTAAGTTGAGGTAAGTAGAAAAGCAAAAGAATCTATAACTTCTTAGAAAGACCTTGGCCTGTGAAGTTGGATCCAGTCCCTATCGCAAGACAAAATGTTGTGACTACATGAATGTGACTGGTAAAGTGGGCTTACCTACAATAACTGTGGTAGTCCATTGAAAGCCTCAACTTTCTGCATTCAAGATGAAGGCATAACGAAAAGTATTTACAGAAAGTCTTATTAATAGCTGAGGATGTGTGATTATAATTAACATTGCAGGTGAGTTCTTCTTGCAGTGTTATGCTGAAGCCTTGAAGGTTGAGAGCCATGCATGGTTCATTGCATAGATCTACCCGATTCAATCAATGCACAAGAGGAGGGTTAGGGTGTAATATGCATCTGTGCTTGCTCCTTATTACAGTTACAGGTTACAGGAGTGTTGCTTGTTACAAAAGTTACAGGAGTCTGTGTTCTTCTTAAGTATTGTTTTTTTTTTATCTGGGTTTTATGTTTTTTTTCCCCCCAAATCCCAAAATGGTAGACTATCTATTCTAAATTGCTGTAAGAAGTGAAAATACTGCATGTAAGTTCAAAAATATTTATGTACATGGTGCCTTGCCATGGCTTAACACCACCCTTGGTGTGTATTCCTACTTTGCACCCAAATTTCCCAGAATAGACTTTGGATTCAAAATGACCCTGATGAGGATAACGTGGTTATTGAAGGTGAAAGTATTTATAAATTAGCAATGTGAGGGCAAAGAGACATTGAAGTCATGGAGGACTTCAGTATGTTTGGGGTAACCTGCTGAAATAGCTGAAAAATAGACTGCACACTGCTTCAGAAGTACATTAATGGAGATATCCTAATATTTTTCTGAGAATTGCAAGACATAACTAGAGCATGGGGCATGATTGGAGACTGGGTTTTGGACAGGTTTATGACCAATGTGAGGGCAAATAAATCTAGAAGTCATGGAGGAGTTCAGTATGATTTGGGCAACTTGCTAGTATATAGACCTCAAATTGTTTCAGAAGTACATTCATGGAGATATCTTGATATTTTCTGTGAGAATTGCAAGACAGCACTAGGAGGTGATTAGAGACTGGACAGGGAGAGGTTAGAGGCACAGCCTCTGTAAATTTCTCCTCTGTGGTTGGACAATGTGCACTTGAGCAAAAACCACTGACTGAAGTTGTTACGTCTCTGCTGGATCCACAGTTCTTTCTTTCTTCACGAAGCAGACTCTGAAGAGATTCTGAGATCGATTCTGCGCACACGATTATGCTGCCTACAGTATTCAGCAAAGCATCAAAAGCATTCTCCAAAGACACAGGACAACAAAATGTTTTAAGCCACAGATAGATGACAAATCAATGTAAATACACAAGCAAAATCAACAGAGTGTAAAATGTAAATTTAGAAAGTCAAATGATTGACGGTTGAACATTTGGGACATTACAATGTGTAGCCTAAAATGTAAATAGGAAGAGATTCATTGAAAGTGAAAAATGACTGTAGAAATTGCAGGAACTCCTGAGATAGAGCCGTAATAGTATAGTGATAAAGGTATCGTGGTCTGTGGGTATGACAGTAGCAAAATAAATTTGTTTGCCACAGGTTAGAGTTAATAACATTCATGTGCTGATTTATAGCCTCATCTAGACCATTTCGCTTTATTTTTTAATGAAAATAAAATGTGATTCACAGATCTTTTAAACATTTCCCTCACTGTTTGTAAAGCCACAAGGACACAAATGGCGATTCCTGCGTTTGATCGTTACAATGCGAGAAGTGATGTAAAACCCACATATGAGTGTAATACTTTTACTCGAACCTGATGTGTAGTCAGAGTGATTCAGGCTCTGATTGTTCTTGATGAAACTCTCCCTCCCCCTTTAAGTCTGTCTCTTTTCTTTCTTTCTTCCTCTTTTGTTCTCCTTGCACCTATTTATCACAGTGTGAAGGTTGAAAGAGATATTATTAATCCTGTGGAATGAAGGCAGGGTTAGCGGCATGGATCGCATTGTGAGAGGGGTAATGATAGGAAGACGTGCTTGGTCGGTGGCCTGTGCGGCCTTGATGAATGGGGATCGGAGGGGAAGTGAGTGGCGTTGGGTGGCGGGCCGCTGAGCCGTGCAGTATCCCCACATCCACCTGGTACTCTATTGCACACCCACACAACTCTTTTTCTCTCTCCGTCGCACCCTCTGTCTTCTCTATATGACAAATTCTAGACCATTTCCTTTTCCGCTTGCAGTCCTATTTTTGTTCATCTCCTGGGTCTTCTACACCATTGGATTCTCTCTTAAAAAAAAGATTAGGTGATTTATTGTTTTAGTTTGACTGATATGAACATCTTACAATGACAAGTAACTAAATAAGCTTTTTTTAGTTAAGAAAATAAAATGTAAACAAAATTATTTAATGTCCAAACAATACAGAACACTATACTGTACATGAAAATAAAACACATTTCTTTTTTTTTATGTTTTATAATTATGGCAAAAATACTTATTATTATTATTATTATTATTATTATTATTATTATTATTATT
>JAAIIK010000072.1:1998984-2020560 GCA_014706435.1 Silurus glanis | reverse complement strand
TATATATATATATATATATATATATATATATATATATATATATATTTCAGACAGGTCCGTCCACCCCATTCTTCCTTTACCTGCTGTGCTTTTATGAGCTCTTATCAGACACTGAAGGAAAGAGGGATTCAGACTATTGATCATCTCTTTTAATTACCCCCAGCATACCGAAGGGGCTAAATTAACTCTCTTCTCCCCGGAAAAAGCCATGCATATTTCAGAGGCAAAAGCCCTACCATATGTCACTCTGTACTTATCACACTTATTTATCTCTCTTTCTCTTACTCTCTCTCTCTTTCAGACACTCACTGAAAAAAAATATATGACCACAGTGCAGGTCATTGTAGCCTCAATGATGCACATGAGGCTCAGTTTTGCAAGCAGTGAAAGCCTGAGGTACTGAATATGTTGCACTCAGAGGAAATGTCCAATGTAGTACTCGGCAGGACAGTTATTTCATCATTCTCTCTCTTCAGCTATGCTGATTGGCACTTGTTGTCTCCCAAGGGAAAGATGGGCTATTGTTGAGCTCTCTCTCTCTCTGTCTCTGTCTCTGTCTCTCTCTCTCTCTGTCTCTCTCTCTCTCTCTCTCTCTCTCTCTCTCTCTCTCTCTGTGTCTGTGTGTGTGTGTGTGTGTGTGTGTCTGTGTGTGTCTGTCTCTAGCTCTCTTTTTCCTGAGTGTGTCTCAGTCTTGCAGATCCACTCTCCTGTCTCTCTGGAGCGAGGCCCTCCATTCTAATGATGGGCTTTAGAGGGGACATCTGCATGGCGGAGTGGAACAGGCATAATCCACTGTCATGTCACATGTTGGCAGCCATGCCATGTGCTGGCACATGCTGGCGCAATGGCACCCTGCCTGCCTGCCAGCCAGCAGGGCACGCTCCACACCCAGACAGCACCAAATAAAGGCCAAGGCCTGAAGTGCCAGTAAGAGTCACTGAGTGAAGAGCAGTGAGACTTACACTCCATACACTAACTGCCATCCACGTGAATAAAGAAAGAGTTCGCACTTTTTTTACACTACAAGCACTGTGACGGACTTGACAGCTAATTACTCCCTCTGTTTACTGCCGTATGCCTTATATAGTGTCGACCTTGGAAAAATGAGTCATGCAAGAAAATCAAGGGTCCTTTACTTGACCATTATGGATGCTGGACAATGACAACATACTACGAAGTATTCACATCTTATAAGCTAACAAAGTAAAGTAAGCAAAGGTCAAGCTGGAAGACATTGGCATGCTATTTTTGGGGCTGTAGGCAATAAGAGAAAAGCGTAGTCGTGGCTTCCTAGTGTAAGCTAATAAGCTATAGCCTGTCTGTGAGCTGCTGGATATTACAGCCGTCACCCAGATGCTCATTTGTGTATGAGTGGATCGGCAGCGTGCTGTTACATGTAAAAGATAGAGATAGAGAGAGAAAGAGAGGGAGAGAGAGCGAGAGAGAGCCTTGGCATGGCTGGAGAGACAAGGGAACAGTAAAAGATGCAGGAGTAGGACAGGAGTCATGGAGGAGATGGCGCGACAATGTCGGCATGAGTGAAGGTTGAGCCAGAGATGGGAGGTGGGGTGGGTAGATGCGGGATGCTTGTCCCTCCTCTCTCTCCCACTCTCTCGTGCTCTTTCTCTCTCTTAATTGAAAAGGAAGCGAGTGCAGGCCGTTGTCAGGGCAAACAGGACTCAGTCAGTCCGTCAGACAGTGCATTATTCCACAGTGTTTGGCTGGCCTCCCCTTTCCTCCGCTGTAATTTAAATGACTGTCAGGTCAGTGGCAAAGACCAGCACCACTCCTGTTAAAAGGGAGACTGCCACCGCCATCGCCATGCTGCCACACTCTTGATTGTCTCTCTCTCTTTCTCTCTCTCTTTCTCTCTCTCTTTCTCTCTCTTTTTTTACTCCCTAAACCAAATAGCAGGGAGGCACAGCTGTCACCCAGTGGTCACAATGCATTTACTTAGTGACAGAATTCTAATTAGTTGGTGAGGTGGTGTCACCAGACAGAGAAGAGGAGGAACAGAGAGAGAGAGAGAGAGAGGCAGATGTATGTGAGAGGGTGGGGTGTCGGGGGCAGCATTTTTTGAGAGGACAGACTAGAAAGAGTCTGAAATATCTACGTCGGTTGCACACATTCTGCCTTGATAACACTCCTATTAGACCTGTCTACTATTAGACATCTGCTTTTTTTAGGCGTACGCATGCTCTTTTGCATAGAGCTACCAGTTTCACAAACATTCTAATACACACTGATAACATAATACATGAATCTCAAGAACGGTCAGAATATATGCTCTGGTCAAGTTCATTAAGAAAATGAGACACATCACAGTTATGTTGTACATCATGTACTCTGTATATCATCGTGAATAAATCTTTTAATGAGCGTCACTTTAGAATGGCACAGGCTAGGCTCTCATTCACAATACTGAATGCTGTACAGTATAAATTGCAAAAGTTACTAATACTTAATTGCATTTAACCTTCCTGTAAGTAATGGTATTACTGAGAAAAACAAAAAGATAAAGAGATTAAATCTTGGGTCTAAGAAAGGGGTTTGTCTCTCTGGGGAGCCTTTAAAAATTGAATGTAAAACTCTACAACAGTGTTTCCTTATTGAAGAAGATTCCAAATACAAGTCACTGCCTCCTATTTATAATATGTATTTTTATAGTAGTTTATTGTTAGGGCTTTTTAGACCTACAGGCACAGATTTTTATCAAATTTGCATGTGTAATAACTCATGGTATAACAGTGTTTTTATAATAATGATAATAATAACATTAATAAAAGAAATTGTAACAAATTACTTAAGGGTTAAAACAATTAAACCTGGTAAGAAATAACCCAAATTTGTTATAAATATTCATAAATTCATCCATTATTTATAGATATTATTATTACTATTATTATTATCATCATCATAATCATCATTATTATTATTGTTTAATTTACAGTGGTCATGCTATAATAATTTTTTGACAATTACAAAGTACTTTGACTATACTATTTAACATCTGATCCTGAATCTATGGAGAATTAGGATGAATTGCAGCAAGAAAAGTAGGGAATAAATTTATGACTTGTGACAGATAAGAGTAAAAAATCCAGGTATGACATCTTTGCCTGACAGTGCCCACAGGCATGCACCTTCTTCCTGACTCTCCTGCAGTATAAGAGGCCTTTGTAAGCCTTTGAAGGGTTCATCGAGGCCCCATTACCATAGCTCATGAAGCACAGAGGTGTGCCTGTCCCCTGGAGTAGGGCTCGAGGACCCTCCAGGACAAACACGGACAAGGGTCCTTTTTACCTCCCGTGCTACTTTCTCTTTCTCCTGTCTGATCTCCTCATACACCCCTCTGTCTCTTTCTCTCTCTCTCTCTCTCTCTCTCTCTCTCTCTCTCTCACACACACACACACACACACACACACACACACACACACACACACACACACACACACACACTTACAGAGTGGTTGACAGGCCTATCCAGAATCTCTAGTGAAGCAGTTGAAAGGGTCGTCCATGGCGCTGGAGATGGCGCTTGCACAGGTCCAGGTCACAGCACATTTACTCACTGACACAATTCTAATTAACCAGCCTCGACTGTGTCACTGCACTCACACACACACACACACACACACACACACACACACACACACACACACCACACAAAACACAGAGTGACTCATTCGCTTCGACTTGTGATGTCTCATTTTAAATATAACAAATATGTATCTGCATAAAGTCTTCATTCATACCTCAATATATTTGAACTAATATTTAATAAAATTTAAACACTAACTGCTACTTCTGTGTGACCAATGATTGTTTTACCAAACGATTTCTTTTATTCCTTTATATAATTGTTATTACATACATATTATTGTTATTAAATACACAGGTGGACAAAAAAAGAAACTGCAGGATGCATTAATAGAGACCAAATGAGACAGAATCACTTTTCTTCATACTCAGTATGTAGTCGTTTCAGTTGTGTTTTAAAACAAATAATCAGAATTAGTAATCTAATAAAAGTTCCACAAAAAAGACGTGATGATGTACAGAGTAATTTCCATAGAAAGGTAATTTTGAAAGAAGGAAGGTATCGAGTCCATATGCCTTTATATTTGTATGCAGAATTTATTGTGCACCAAAGTGGCAGTTAAATCTATACTGTCTATAAGACTGACAAAGATTCAGAGAAAATTCGTGTTTACTTTGATGCTTCAGACCCTTTTACAATTAGGTCTTGCAGTGAATACATTTGGTCATCAAGCTGATGTTAAATTCTGATGCTGCTGGGAATTTAGTTTAAGCTATCTAGCAAGTTCATGTTAATTCCAGTGAATCATGTACCCAAGTGCTGAAACAAGTCCTGAGTACATATGCACAGTTCATGGTACGTGCACAACCCAGTGATGGTAAAAGCTGTTGTTTTCGTTCCAGCTTTGAGTGTGAAAGTGAGTATAGATTACAATATCACAGCAATTGTACATATTTGTTGTGAATGTGTAATGTGAAAAGTCTTAGAAATAAAATAAAAAAAGGTGCCATGTGCCAGAATCACAAAAAAAAAAAGCATAAAAAAAAAGATATGATTTGGACACATGCAGATTAAAGACAATCAAACCCACAGTTTAAAGCTTTTACCCCTCTCCCTCCCCATCCCCTTCTCTCCCTGACTGTAATTTGTAGAGATGGCATGTCGCATGCACACCCCGGTCTCTCTTTATTCAAGTCATTAACATCAAGGTGACCAGTTCAAGGTTAAAATAGAAGTCGCCCGCAGAAGTTAACAGAAATAATGGAAACAATAATGGAAAAGGCAAATTAAACACAACTGTGGCGTTGGTTCGGAGGCAAAAATGAGCATGATGGCTGCATTAATGAGCTGATCGGGGCAAATGAACTGCCTTTTAAAGAACCGCTCTCTCAACGATCATGCATACACTCAAGACCTGCGGATGAGAATCTAAATGAAGAAGAGAGGGTGGAAGGGGCATGAAGAAACTCGAACTTAGTTTGGTTTCTAATTTCATATAGCTTGAATTCGTAGGAATTCGCAACTGTTTGTTGTTTGAGAAATTTGGAAAGCTGTAACTTTCAGCACAGGAGCATCAATTATTGGCCCTCTTGAAAACACTGTCTGGGGCTCACTGAACCATGTTGTAAAAACTATCTGCATTTGTTTTCATGCTTAAAATATTACAACTAAGAGGTGGTAGCTTAATGGTTTGCAATGGAATTTGGATCTGAAGTTCGTGAGTTCAATTCCCAGCCCCACCAAGCTGCCACCCCTGAGCAAAGCCCTTAACTCCATAGCTGCTCATTTGTATAAATGAGATCAGTTGAAATTCGCTTTGGATAAGGGCATCTGCTAAATGCTATAAATGTAAATACAACTGCAAATTTTGTGATAGCAACAATAGGCTTGTTGTGACCAGATGAAGAGACTGAATGCTTCATGACTTGCATATGACTGGAACAAAGTAATCAGTAAAATTTTCTGCTCATCAAATAGAAAATGGAAAAAAAAAATCAATCTTTGAGACTACTCATTCTTCTGAGTCACATTAAAGACTCGTTCAAAATTAAGGAATCGTTCATGAACGACCATCACTACTTTATAGATAAAGGTTTACTAACTTGACTCCATGTGGATAACTATTCTGTACACACTTCCTTCACTCAAGTAGAAGTACAGATACTCATGTTTTAAAAGACTCTGGTAAAAGTTGAAGCACTGACTACACTTTTTCACTCAAGTTAAAGAAGTTTGGGCTCTGACATGTACTTAAGTAAAAAGTAGCCATTACTACTACCTGCTTTAGTGTCATGCTGGTAACTGAACCACACATCATATTATATTAATACAAAAAAAATGTATCCAGGCTGAACATCCACCATATATAAAACAAGCAGAGAAAAGATGATGATGATCAGGTGATCAGGAATGTCTGTTCTCAGTAACATCTCTGACTCCCTATGTCTCATCCATGTTATCCCCATACTTCTTGTTGCCTTCTGCCTTGCTCATTGTTAGCTTCTCAAACTAGCCGACGTCTGTGGCACGTGATGACCCGGAAATGGTAGTTGGTAGAAAACAAAGCAGTGCAATGACAAGAAAATGTCCTTTGATGTACTGAAAATGGTGCAATGAGCATAAATAATATAGATCATGTCACCAAATCAATTAAAACTAGAGTAACAAGGGTGGTTTGAAAATGTAAGAAAGTAGAAAGTACAGATATCTGTGTAAAACAATGTAATGAGTGAAAGTAAAAGTTGTCAGAAATATAAATAGGGAAATACTTGCAGCAGAAACATCTACTTAAGTACAGTAACAAAGTATTTGTAATTCATTACTTCCCACCTCTGTTAAAAATTTGGTACCATATTAAATTGCAAAATCAATCCACAGTTCATCAGGAATCATTCTATGTGAAAGCAAATCTACATTTTGCTTTTGCCCCAAATCTAAAAACAAGTCCAGAATCTGTCTGGATTGCAACCTCAAATATTATCACCATTATCATCATTAAAAAAAAAATTGTACTCTCTTTTAGTAAAGTTTTATTCATATCCAGGGCACACAAGAACTAGCTAAATACTCACGATAATAAAAGGAGATTGGGTTGAACTCTTGCCTATCAAGTGATGGTGCACTAGTTAATTTTTTCGTCAAGTCGAAGAGGATCCGTTATTACGGGCTGCATAATCAGAAGCCACAGCTTTTTCCGTTCACTGTTGACCCTGGCGATCGTGCCTGTGAAGACGTGTGCCCAGAAGCAGGAGTGGACCCTCTGCCTCTGGATTAACATCCGTGTGTACTTCACGCTGAGAGACAGCAAGCCCATTTAGGATAATTTCCCAAGAGTGCACCGGTTGGTTAAGTCAGTCGAGCCATGGAGAACTACTTCACAGGAGAAGAAGTGGACGGCTTAAGCAGGGCCTCTTGTCATTAGCATGCCTGCTGCGCTGGAGCACCTGCCACGGCTGTTTGATAGAGCACTTTTGCATGGCCATCTCTGCTCCCCCCCTGCTGCTGTGGCTCGATTACACCTCACATAACTTTGTTGGCCTCGGGATCATTTATTTCTGCTAATTCTGAATCCACCATGCTGCGAATAAAACCCTCAATGCTGTCCATGTGTCCTCCTCCTTTAGTGCGCCCATGGCTCTGCTTACTCTCTATGATTTAAAGAAGATACTCGGACAGGGGAAGTGCATGCCACCATAAACAGCCCTTCTGCCCGTGGAGTGCTGTATCATAAGTGAAATCTCATAAAAGGGAAATATGTACGTCTACTTGCACCTGTAATGTTATATGTCCTCTCACTTTTGGTGACTAGACCAAGACACAATTAAATATTGCAGTGTTACACAAGTCTACCCTTTAATACCCTTTGTTGGATGTTGAAAGCATTAGAGAACTGGTGCTGCTTCTGTCAACCAGTTAGCATACAGCTGCATACTACAAGCCACCTAACGGCTTTCGTTTTATTACCCTTATTTTTCCTCTGAGCCTTTCATGGTGCAGATGCTACAGTCATACTTTATGGAAATGACATAAATATGTATCTCTTTGCTCCCAACATATAATGATGATTGCGTGTGGAGTAAATAACCTCCCCCAGGAGCAGCCAACAGCCCTTTTTATGATCGTCATTGCCATAAAATGAAGAGCCATTGCTATGCATAGTCAGGGAAAATAAATGAAGCTTGTTCCCCTCACGGTTGAAATAAGGACTGTAGTTATTTCTGGCTGCAACGTCGGGCCGCACTCCTCCATATGCATGTGCAGAGTCGTTACGGCAATCTAAAGCACAGTTTTACAGAGTTTGTGCAGATGTAAATAAGGGCACCTCAGTAAACTGCTGGCGACTGCATAGGTTTTAATGATGTGGCCATGTTCCTTATCAGCACCGTTCGGCAGTACGGCGGCTGAACAGAGGACATCCCATCGTTCTGGGACGTATCGATTTAATGAGCAGTCGCTTGTTCATGCCTGATTCCACATTGTCTCCACACAGTCCGCCTGACTTTCCCCCGGCTCAGGTTAGTCTTTAATGTCGAATTAATTGGAGCAGATTTAATACAGAAATTGTCGGCCTAAACTTTCTAAATGTAAATGCTCTGCTTATTTAGCCCCGATTTGCAATGTGGTCCCTTTTAATTTGAGTGAATGATAGAAAAATATGATGATGGAGCCTGGCTTTTTAGTGTCTGGATGTGTGTTTGTCTGCTTTTTTTTTTTTACAAACTGAGGCTATTTTCTTCTAATGAGTGCTGGTGGTAAGCGCTAGTTAGCACAGGGGAGTGTTTGGCAGCAGTCAAACTGGTTGATTTAAGATACGTAGGTCAGAGGGCAGCCCAATTATGTCCTTGGAGCGTGTGCTTCCTGGCTCTTTGATTCTGCACTTCTAAAGGGCCAGGAGGGCACATGAGGTCCACGGTGGCCGCATTAAGGGGATGTTAATTGGAGCATGTTGTTTTTTGACGGCCTAGCCATCAAGCCAGGGCAAAACACCACAACCAGTCTAATTATGGTGCCAAAGGCCCTCGTGTCCTCTCCTGGCCAAAGTGCTACAGACCTTTACAAAATGTAGCTTAAGGCTAGCACGTTGAGGCAAAGCTGCAGTGCTGAACTCAGCACGTACAAGGCCACCTGAAGTTGTATTATAGACTTTTTTTCATACTGTTCCCTATGGGGTTGTTGTCCACCTTTTAGCTAAGCCAACAAAAACAAGCCAAACTTTGAAATCTCGATGTCATGTTCTCTTTAGTAAATGCCTCTGGAGGAACACAGAGACAGAGGGAGAGAGAGCGAGAGAGGAGGAAAGGAGAGGATCTCATTCAGCTGCTAATTATCCGGGCTGTCTCGTGGGCCCCCGCTCATTGTAATGTTTAATTACAGCCCAAGCAGTGAAAAGGGCTGTGTGATGCCTGTGCCTCCTGTCAACTCTGCTCAAATGAAGCCATCCTCTCAGGTGCAGGCTGCTGGCCTGCTGCTAAAACATTAGTTGGCACTTTCTGGGCCACCTCTGTTTCTATATGGTTATTTCTTCTGTTAGGAAATAACATGAAAATCGTTAAAAGCGTGTTCAAAACTGTTGGAATTTTATGGTAATTCATTTTCTGTTTTTGAGCTTTAACATGCACTCAAATGGATTACCCAGGAATACACCATATTTCTTTAAGAGAGCAATAACTAGGTGCATGGACCCCTAAAATCTCCAACATGCTTAAAGTAAAGGTATATCATTAAAAAATCTTTATAAAAAAAGAAAAAAAAAACTTTCTTATATTAAAAACTGTGATAAATGAAGATGATAGGATTTTTTTGGTGATATAAGTTTTCCAGACATTTTATAAGAAAAACTAATTTACATTAGACTGTTTTTTTTAGATAAATGTGTATATAAGTGATGCAGCAGGTAGCATCACTGTCTTACAGTTCCAGGGTCCCACATTCTGGGTTGTTTCTGTTTGTGTGCAGGGTCGCAGGTTGTCCCTGTTTGACGTGAATGCTTTTTTTTTTTTGGAACATTATAAAGATCTTTTAAACAAATGCTATTTTTTGGCCTCTGAATTTACAGAATATATTTTTTATTAGTGTGCTCGTGCTTTTGTACACAATATCGCAACAAGATGTCATTCTCTCTTTTTCAAACCCTTGTTTTTAATAGCAATATTTGTGTCCAGAGCTGATGATGGCCCCCTTTGGCTCGTCAACACGGTGCAATTTGTGTGAGATGAGCTATCGAGCGGTTAAATTGAGCCAGTCGCATGCTCGGCCTGTCATAAAGCATGTGCTCTTTATTTGGTTGGCCCTGGGCAACCGAGTGCTGTCCACCAGTCTTTAATCCAGCACAAAGAAGGCCCTCCTGGGTCTCTGCACTGTAGTCTGGTGACGGAGCCACTGATCAATGGTCATCAGGGAAGTGCGTGAGCATTTTAAGCTGCTGGGACTGACGAGTCTTGCTCTACTGCTCTTTGAACACCGTCGAGCATTCCCAGGTCAGAAGTTACTCATGTCCAGCATGCTTTAAAGTGCCACCTCTCATTTGCACAGTGACTATTGATCGGGAATCGACCCACGGTAGCTCCTGAGTCAGCATCTCATTTTTACGTGAGCATTATGACGGGAATGGCATCCCAACTCCTTCAAATAGGGAAGGAAAGCGGTTTAAAGACAAAGAAAGCGAGGGCAGATAAAATGAAGTATGTGGCTGCACAGATGAATTGGTCCTCATAATAAACCGCTATTCTCTGTCTACTCATTTGGAGTCACTGATTACATGGTATTGTGCGTTTATTCACAGTGACGGGTTTGCCTCGAGCAGGAAGGATAAATGAGAGCCCTCAATAACCGAGGAATTATACAGAAGTAAATGTAGAGTACCTGCTGTAAATCTGTCTCCTATTCATCCACTGCATCTTTTCTAAATGTTTTATCATTCGCTGGAATGATTCACTTCTTACGCCGGCAAACACGGATGCTGCGTGACACAGGGTCGTATTTCTAAGTAAAAATTGTAATCTGTGACCGATGCAGTAGTAAAATTTATACCTCAATAAAGCTTCTTTCTTGTGATGCAAATTCGCATTCACAATAAGATCCGTAATAGTAGGCACGTAGATGCATTACAAGGGACTATGTGTCTGAAACCAGAGAGCAAAATCACATACATCAACTTTATCCTCCGCTCTATTTTATGGACTGATGGTCAATATTGGTACAGTATGAGTATGTTAAATCTACATCAAGAAGACTTGAACTTTAACTGGGAACTTCCTATTACCATGGAAATTTCCTGACACATTTGAGTTGTTTTACTCCACTGGTCAAATTATAACAACTTTCCAGAGTCCCAAAACAGCGTGTGGACCCCAATGGGTGGTGAAAATATGTGCAGCATAGTATCCCCCCAAAAATAAGCACCCCACGGAATCCTGCAGACTAGTGACTCCTCTCTACATCAATGATCACTGATGCATGCAGCTTGATGGATGGTCCCCTTTCAGGGTCGGACACAATGATAAACGCTGCGCCCGGAGCCAGAGCTGCACCTGGGTGTGAGAACTCCTTTACAGGCCTGTGCTCCCAAAGGTCCCCATGCACCTCTGCAATGTCCTACCCCTTCTCTGCACCATCCATTCTTCACGCCTTTATTTATTCATCCACTCACGGCCTGTTTGTTTTTTAAGCAAGACAAATCGAAGGGAATAAGAGCTGGGTGTAAGTTGTTGTTTTCATATTCTGCTCCGTGTCAGGTGCTTAGGTGTGGGGTTGTGCATCATGCCATGCAGGTTATGCATAATCGTATACACGGCAAGGCGCGATTAAAGCTGGAAGAATACTTGCAGCCGCAAGGCATGCTGGGAAAGAATTCTTTAGCGGATCCTTTACAAAAAGCCCTGTTTGCTTGTAACAGGGCTGGAAAGTTAAAGTAGATTTTCTTTCACAAGTAAATGGTAAATTGAGACAATGTGCTGAGACAACATCATTTAACAGTTTGTTCCTGAAGGGTGCTTGAAAGGTATTTTTTGCAAACACATACACACTCTTGAAATAAAGACTGTCTATTTGGGAGGTCAGTTTCCCTATTATTTACATTCATTTCTCATTCATACATCAGAGCTTGTTAAGGGTTGAGCGCTATCCACAAAGGTCCAGTAGATGCAGCTTAGTGTTGGTGGGATTTGAACTCATGACATTCTGATCAAAAGCCCAACATTTTAACCACTGAACTACCCCTTTATTTGAATTTTACATCTAATTCTTATTTGGGGTCTTGGAAAATGTCTATGGAATTAGCATTTCTATGGCAACAGTGTTGAGGATTCCTTCAAATGACACAGTTCATATTACTGGTAGCCATATAAGTGCCTCCTAAGTCTTTCTAAGTCCTAATTTTACGTCTAAACAGTGGGGAAGCGATAGCTCAGTGAATCGGATTTTGGACATCAGATCAGAAGGTTGGGTTCAAGTCCTGCTGCCACTGCTGGCCCCTTGAGCAAGGTCCTTAACCCTTGATTGCTCAGCTGTATAACTGAGATAATATATAAGTTGCTCTGTTTAAGATGTCTGCCAAATGATATAAGTGTAAATGCATAGTGAATAGAACAGGTTAACATTCATTTCTTTAGAAGTGATGCCATATGTTCATATGAAGCATTTTCTAGAATTGATGCATATGTATTACTTGAAATAATGAAGTAAGTTCATGAAGTAAAAATGGTTTGTCTTTGAAACAGTGAGGCTGCTTGTTTCAGCACCATGGACAGCATGTTGGTTCTGAGGCAGCTGCTGGTGGACATCCGGTAACACTTTCATGCTCAAGTGGTTTCTCTAATTGGCAACACTGGAATTTCAGTAGAAAATTTAAGTCCTACTAGTCAAAATCAAACATCTGCACCACAGCATTTTCAAGCTTTGAGTCTTGGTAAACCCAGGATGAGCTTTTACTACTTCACATACAGAAGCCCAAGCATTCAGCCACCTGTAAGCAAATCTGCTTTGAATTCTGGGCCAAAGCCTCAAAGCACAAGCTATAATATTCACACAGAAGAGTCTACTTTTCCAAAGTCTATATCAGTAATCTCTGTGTATGAACATAGGGATGTGCCCTTCCTAGTGTCTTTCCATCACTACTCCGTTCAGGTCCAAAGCACTTTAGTGAGCGAACTGGGGAAAAGAAACTGGTTGGATCCCCCCAAGTGGAACTCAATAAGGGCGCGAGTGTCACGTTGACAAATGACGCCGGGCGAGATTATTTATAGGCAAGACTATGTTAAACAGCCTGAGCTTGTTCTGTGTACTTTCACTCTGGTTAGAAACAAAAAAACGATGGGGTAAATCTTCCAGTGATAAATAAAGACAGGCTGAGTTGCTGCCGGTGGTGGTGGTGGCTGGGTCCTGGTGCTTTTGTTGATGCTTGTTCGTGTTTACCTTCAACCTCAGGCTGTTCCATCACTCCAGCGGGCCTCCCACCCCTCCCCGTCTGATCTCCAGAGCTGCAGAGGGAGGCTTGTTGGGAAGCAGCCCAGGCTGACAGAGAGCACTGACTTTAATTTTGTCCAGAGGGGGATCACGCATCGTTCTCAATCTTCTTTATTCTATCGCTCTCCTTTTTCTTTCTCTCTCCCTCTCTCCCTCTCGCCCCTGGAACAAACAAATATTTGTCCTCATTATTAATTAAACAGAAGGAAGAGGAGCACAAAGGTAAATTGACAACAAGCTATCCTCAAGCTGAACATGCACATGTGCATACACGCACACACTCATACACACACACACACACACACACACATACAGACACACACACTCACTAAAAAAAACAACTCGATGCCTGTGATTTACGAGGCCCGTTGCATGCAGGCTCAGGCCTGCCCCAGTAAGCTATTCATAAACAAAAGCAGCTAAATAATGAATGTGTCTCTGGCTGCGTGGCCTGCCCATGTGGCGTTTAAATGAATAGGAATTAGTGGAGAAGAGTCGGGAAGGGCCCTATGTGATGTTGTTTATGTGTACGGGGATATTCATTTATCTCCCCCAAAGTTCACTGCCATGTGGCGATAGTTGGAGCACTGAGCCCGTAAAGTGTGTGTCTGCATATACATGTGTGTTTGTGTGTGTATTTGTATCAGTGTGTGTCAAAGAGGGCTTAAAAAACCTGCTGCTCTCTCCACTTGTGGATGTTGGTATGCAAGGTGTGAAGGAAGGACGTGACAGTTGATGATTCATAGACATCCAGGCCACTCCATACTCCTAACATTGACAGAGAATGATTACGGACAGTGACTGCGAATTGACTCATCTATGAACATGACACACGAGCTCTGTCACACTTCTAGAGTCCAGTTCAGCAATATATAATAACCTCTGACTTTCACTTCTCCCAACCTTTTCCATTTGAAATGACTCGTGGCTAAACATAGCACTTTAATTATTTCACCTACTGAGATAGTGTTTTCCAGCTGATACTCTTGTTTAACAAGAAAACAAACTGTTTTGTTTTTAAACTGTAATTTGTTTGTTTATTTAACAGAAAAATATTCCTTTTTATTATCATCTAATAATATTGTAAACAATCAAACGATTACAGATGTACATTGGTTTACAGTAAAATAGCAAAGTGCTTCTTAGATATATAACTGTTGAGATATAGAAATTTTGTGGAATTGAGATCAGATTCGAGATAAAATCCACCACCAAGCTGTTATTATTGGATCCATATTAAAAGATCCTTCAGCAAATGAGTTGTATTTTGGAGTCATTTTGGATGGAACAAACTATAAACAATATTTGAATTATTATCCACAGAATATTACTGGAAACACTGTTGTTAGTCTGGTCTTACATTCCACATAATCCCTGAGAGCCTGCAGATGTATAGTGTGTAATCTTTAATGAGTATTTGGTACGAATAAGGACTCGAGCAGCTACATTTTTAATTTGTTGGAGCCTGTTTAGGATTTAAAATGCCAAAAATATTGCCAAAGAAAATTACAGTAGGATGAGGTTATGAAACCATGAACCAGGGTTTGGGTATTTTTGAAACTGTGTCAAAAGCTTGTAGAGCGAATTAAAACCTATTTTACCTATAAGGGTCAAAGATTTTGTGAGCATTTGTAGAAGGTTAAACAGTGATCAGGATTCACCGTTAACAATCCAGTTAAAAATTCTAACATTTCCAGGCCATTTTGGGGACAAGAAGTGAAAAATGTCTGTTTTGTCAGTGGAAATCATCTGTGTAAATCAGCAGCATTCTTTTGGCTGACAAAAACAATGACCTTTCCTCTGTCCAGCAGTCCAGTGCTAGTCAGTGCCTATCCACTGGCATGTTGCTCACACTGTTTGAGGAGCGGGTGGATCTGTCAGGATAACTGAATTAGTCAGCCGTGCAACCCTACCCGGTGAAACATTCACCCCAGGCTGATTGACAGTTTTGAGGCTGAGGACAGGCATCACTCACGCACAATAAGTCAGGATGGCATTCGCACTGATTCATCCGTGAAGACGCCAGAGCAGAGTTTTTGAATGCCAACCATTCATACCCATGGGCAGTGCCTACTTTAACTATGGCTTGGGCTGGTTAGTGCTGAAAGCTGAAATACTGTAGATCTTTATATGGCTGCAGGCTCAAGTCTGACCAACAGATTACATGTATAGTTCAATTTGGTTAATGCTTCTTATTCATGAATACAAATTTAGTTAAAATCCACGTGATATATTTTTGGCACACAACAGAAAGACAAAAAAAACATCCAGGGAGTGTCACTTGGTCACTTGTTACTTTTTCCAAGCTCCAACTATTCATCTTTTTCAAATCTGTGTCCACTGTAGCCTCAGATTTTTGTCCTGGGCTTGTCCTGATTTAAATCTGATGTTTCATTGACCTTGATATGGTGCTGAGATGCTTTTCTGCTCACCATGATTGTAAGGAGTGGTTGCTTGAGCTACCATAGCCTTCCTGTTGGCTCAAACTAGTTTCAAATTTAATCTAAGACAAATGAAACATCCTGATGACCAGAGGTGGAAAGTAACATATCACATTTATTAGCATCATTGTAATTAAGTCGTCTTCTTTTTTTATACACTTCTACTTTCAAAAGTAGTTTCCAAAATCCAAAATTTTACTTTTACTTAAGTAAGTTTTTTTTTTTAAGTATTGTACTTAAATACATTTTAAATCATATCCGTTACTGAGTAAAAAATATAAATACAAATAATGCAGGTGGAAAGAAATTACAATCCGGAAACTACTACACTGATTGATGAGAGGAGGACAAAAGTGCTAAACTCACAAGAAAGAAAGATGTAGATGGGCAAGACAGAGGACAGTGATGTAGACACAGCCGAAAGCGGAATGCCACAGAAACGTGTTGTTCATTCCATGCGCTCAACCTAGTGTCTGAATTCTGAATTTGCATTCGTGATTTCTCTCAGTATCATAAATGACATTAAAACTGGAGATAATTGTAGTGATTGTAGTGTTGTTGTTTTTTTGTTATTGCACTTTAATTTGTAACGGTGTTCCTTCATTTAAAAACAACTAGTTTGAAATTTATATTTCCTTTGTAAACCGCACTAGAATCCCCCACAATACCCAATTTTGAATGATCTACTTTTTACTTTTATTTTTAGACTGGTAATTTTACTTGTACTTTAGAAAAATGTAATTGAAGTAACAGTATTTTTACTTGAGTAGAATATTTTATTACTTTTTCCACATCTGTTGATGACATCTTGCTTTGATTCATTGCATAAGAAATCTGTGTATCGGTAATAATGTTCTAGATAACACGTGAATCAGTACAAGCCTGAATAAGCAGAGTGAAGTCTAGGGTTAGAAAAAAGTCAAAGGCACAATACATCGGTGTGGTCCAGAAGTCCTCATCCTCACCTCATCATCACTCTAACGCATGATGGATCGCCACTTAACTCTCATGATCTAAGATGAGAAGTATGAAACAAAGATCTTGTGAAGAAGGACAGGAAGCGGCCATATCCCTGGTGATTAGTAGATATCAGAGCGGTTGCATTGCTTTGGCCATCACTACACAGATACACACACACAAACAAGACTTATTAGGGCCCTTCAAACTTCATACTGACCCCGGCCCCCATATTGACAGTGCACTAGTGAGCGAAACAGGCAGCAGAAAGAAAGCTGGCCCTGGGCTATCCTTTCACTCCCACTGACATTTAACTATAAACCAATCTCCATCTCTATGAGCACTAGCACCTACCCTAGGGGTGTGTGTGTGTGTGTGTATGTGTGTGTGTGTGTGTGTGTGTGTGTGTGTGTGTGTGTGTGTTCTGTTGTGTGTGTGTGTAGGAGAATTGGAATTAACAGGACCTCTTTCATACTTTATGTGAGTACCTATAATGTTGAAATTAGCATTTTTGCCTTGTAGATACATGCCATTAACAGTTACACCTAAGACAGTCTGTTTGCCTGTGTGTGTGTATGTGTGTGTTCCTCAGTGAGTCAAAGACTAGAGTCAAAGACAGCTCCATTACCAGAAGAGAGGTCAAGGTCCAACACACCAGGACCTCATCATCTCCATCTTATCAGCATTGCAATAATTTGACGATAAAATAAAATAAATAATAATAAAAAAAAAACAGCTTCATAATCCTGCGGCTGGCTGGAATTGGAAACTTATACAAGGGGTTAGCAAGCAGAGGTGGATGATGCCCTTGGGCCTCGGCTGTGCACCAGCAGCGGCGAGTGAAAGAGTGAAAATGTCCTTCTGTGTGACATATTGCACATCACGTCGTCCCTCTTTTACAGTTCCGCAATCCTTAGCATTTCACAGAAAGGGTCTCTGAGTGCAGGTTAACTAGTAGCCAGGGGCTGCGAGAATTCTGCCACGGACAAATAGGACGGTCAATTGGAAAGGGGGGGTGGAGTCAGTAAGGTGGGGTTGGCAGGAGGGGGGGGGGGGGGGGGGGGGGGGTTTGACCAGCAGAGTGCAGAGTGAAATGGACTAGGCTGTGTGTGTGTTCGAGAGAGACCGCAAGGATAAATCTTGTTGTAATGGCTTGATCCCGTGACCCATGTTTAGGTTTAAAGGTCAAAAGCTGGTCGTGGTAGCCAGAAGCAGGAAGAGCCTAACTGGAGAAAACAAATTGGAGATGTGAAGCACAGATTCCCAAAAGCATTATAAAATACAGACCAGTTTTACTTGAGAGTCTTCAATGTGATGCTGGCTTTAAACATTTACCAAAGACCATGATGCTTTTGGGAAACCAGGACATGTTTAAACGCCACAGTAAATCATCAAGTGTAGTGGGTATTTCTCTGTATGTTACTGGTTTTGTTTTAGATGTATGTGCTTTTCTGATTCTTCCTTTGAGACACTGGGCCATGGATTGGAAGAGAGAGAACACAAGGGTGAATCAGCGTAACGATAGAATCACAGCAAAAATCTTGAATATAGGCAACTTACATTTTTCATACAGCTCTCTTTATAAACGCTTTTAAATCATATAGAAGGAAATTAATTAGACTTACTGATATTTTTAGTCATTTCAAGATTTTGTCTTATACTATTGGCCGATTATTTTAGCATATTTCAAGCATTACCATATATTTTTTTTAAATGATCTGCCAATAAAAAAGCTTGAAAGTAGGAAATTGGTCTAAAAATCCAACCAACCAATTCAACCAAAGCCTAAATGTAGTAGTTGGCTGTCAGGGCCAGCAAGGCCTTCTCTGCTGCTGGAAGCAAAGTAGCCAAGAGAAATGCTACGAAATGAAGAGAATAAACTGTTGGGAATAAATTAATACAATTTCATGGAAGAAATATTAGTATTTAGGTTGTAAATGTAGGTCAGTGCTTCTGATAGTGTTTAGGCCAGCAGAGAAGGCTTTGCTGTCCCTGACCGCCCACCACTGATCAGATATCATCCCTCACATCACGTGTTGGCAGGGTCAAGTGTCTGCCATAAGGCCTTCACAGTCAGCACCTGCAGGCTTTTTTAAGCATAAACTACTTGCTTGAAGCTGTTGCTTTAACCAATCGGATTGCAATTTGGACCTCCACAAGGCATCCGATCATGTCTGCATTTTCACATCCTTTGATAGGAAGGTCAGAGAGTGCACTAGTCAGAGCTCACAACCCACATTTGTAGCATACTGCACAAGCTGACAGAAGAAAATAAATGGATTTTGTACACTGCATATACACTTACAGTGACATTTACCAGACAGACTTTTTCAAGAAAAGCTGGACATTGTAAGGAAAGGTCGGCCAGAACTGTTCGAAACAGTTGTTAAGCTTTTTCACGAACCAGTTATACTTTAGCTTTTTCTTTTCTGTAAGATTTGCCCACAAACACATAACTTGCCTTTATTTCAAATCCTACAGAAATGTATGGAAATGTACAAAAATGCATGGAAAACCCGGGGTCATTTGATAAGATTAATACTGACGCTTCTGCTAGAGATGACATGTGCGGGCGGTGCAGCTGAGGCTGCAGTAAAAGGAGACTTGATGAATTGTAATCATTGGGTTTCTTGCTTTAGTAATTACATTCATACTCGCTGCATAAGATACCTGTCTGTGATGCAGCGCTCTGTTATACAATGGTGTTTAACAGCCGTAGTGTCATAATGATGATATTAAGAGGTCGGTTGGTTCAGGTAGGACACCACTGAAAGCCTAGGTTTGAAATTCACGGCCCGCCCCTTGCGTGACAGGACAAACACAAAGAACTGCGTTACTTTACAGATTGGTTTCATTTAAATGCATTTCATACCCACACTTAGTCCATTCTTTTCTATCACTACATATCAAGTTGTAAATTTCAGCTCATAAAAATATTCAAAATACATTTTATGGAATATTTTCTATTTACAAGTTGTACATTTATGTATGTGATTTTCTCCTCACTCCTTTCTCCTTCTTTTTTAGGAAATGCACATGCTTAAAATTTTTAACACAGTCTTTTTCCAATTCTCATCTGATCCCCGCAAACACACACGCACACACATATACACACACCCTCTCCCACCCTCACCTCGTGCCTCTTGGCTCCTCAAATGCATTTGTTCAATACCTCCAGCAAACAGATTAGAGGCCTCTTATCGTAGACAGTGAGTACGTGATAATGGTTTTCACCAGATCCCTGCACTGTCAAAGATTAAAATGGCTCTGGCTGAAGCGTATTAGCAATCAGGGTCTTTTTTTTTTTTTTTTACTTTTTTTTTTTCCTCCTTCCATTTTTTTTCGTTTTTTCATCCTCAGCTTGCCATTGGATTTCCTGTCCAATCTATTGTAGCCAGGCCCTAAAGATACAAGGAGAAGTCAGTTTCAATCTGATATGTGATTGTTTTTTTTTACCTCTCCTTGTTGCTGATTCCCTTGTCTGCCATCGATTGGAGCTTCGGCCCAGCTGCTTGTCACCTTGGCGTATGTGAATATGTGACTGGGTCAGTGTGTGTGTGTGTATGTGTATGTGTGTGTGTAAATCTTAGCACTCACCTCCCTACACTTCCTTTAAACCTGATACAAAGTGATTGATCTTTGGGTCTGGTGAACAAAGGCAGACAAGTGGAGCTGGCTGACAGGCACTTTGTGCTTCTTTGGCATGAAGCATCAGAGACTATAGACACTCAATTACATGGATTACGTGCACCCTTTACTGGAATCTGACCCATCCCGAGTATCCTAGCCAGCACTTTAACAGCATCCTTTAAGGCAGTTCTTTTACACTACAATTTGCCTAACTAGTTCTGAAATAGTTGAGCATTCAATTTAGACTGTATTCTTCCTTCACATCTGGTGTTTGTGACCAGAGTGACCAGACAAGACAAAATTCCACTACAGATCAGGAACATACATCGACCAGTCATAACTTTACGTCCGCCTGCCTAATATTGTGTTGGTCCCCCTTTTGATGCCAAAACAATCCGGCCCCTTTGAGCATTAACATTATTAACCTTTGCAGCAATTTGAGCTACAGAACCTCGTCTGTTGTTGCCCACGTGCATCAATAAGCCTCGGCCGCACATGACCCTGTCGCCGATTCACCACTGTTCCTTCCTCAGATGACTTTTGATAGACACTGACCACTGCAGACCAGGAACAGCCCAAAAGAGCTGCAGTTTTGGAGATGCTCTGACCCATCTAGTCATCACAATTTGGCCCGCGTCAAACTCGTCAAATCCTTACACTTGTTCATTTTTCCTATTTCTAACACTTCAACTTTGAGGAAAAATGTTTACTTTGCTGCCTAATATATCCACCCACCAACAGGTGCCATGATAAAGAGATCATCAGTGTCGTTCACTTTACTGGTCATAATGGTATAATGCCATAATATTATGCCTGATCAGTGTAGGCATGAATCCATCACAGTATAGTGTCATGTATTACATGGAACACTTTGCACTAGTATACAGAAAGTGAATACTTGACAAAAAACAATAAAACCTACATACAGTATATACAGTATATACAATTATAATTATTTTCTCCTTTGGTTGAAATGAGAGTTTGGACACTGGAGGTCAGTTCTGTGACTTTTACCTCATCTCATTGAATGCAATCTTTAGAGGTTTGAATGTTTCACATATCCTCTCTGTGTTGTCCTGTTTTGTGCACATTAGCAGGCAGGCAGATCGCTCACACACATTCCTCAGGCCTGTCACCGTGCGTCGGGAATTTACTACATGCAAATCAAGGCTAGATGCGCGAGAAGATGAGATATACATATTTAATGAGACAGAATGAAAGGTGGGAGAACCCGTAGGCAGGAAAGGGGCGTTACAGACCCCCCCCTTCCCATACACACACACACACACACACACACACACACACACACACACAGACACACAAACACACACACACACACACACACACACACACACACACACTTTCGTTTGCTTGTTTTTATGGACTTGTTCCTTACAAGCCACCAAATGTCACTGCTGTTGTTAATCCAAGTGCAGCAGGACTAATGAGCCTGTGATACACACACACACACACACACACACACACACACACACACACTCACACACACACACACACACACACACACACACACACAGAATCAGAGTT
>JAAIIK010000072.1:1987696-1998584 GCA_014706435.1 Silurus glanis | reverse complement strand
CACACACACACACACACACACACACACACACACACACACACACACACTGGCATCTTTAACCCAGCAGGTTATTGCCTTAATCACAGATTGGACACCATAATTCCCACAATGCACACGATTCCCATTTCTATCTCTCTTTTTCTGTACGTGTGTGTGTGTGTGTGTGTGTGTGTGTGTGTGTGTGTGTGTGCGTGCGTGTGTGTGTGTGTGTGTGTGTGTGTGTGTGTGTCACTCACGGAGCGAGTGAGTTTTACATTGCCTCGTTATGAATGCTTGATAGCAAATACAGTGTGTACAAGACCCAGAGGTGACGGAGCATGCAAACAATAATCATGCCTAAGATAAAGTGTTTAATTTTTATGAACAAAAAAAATGTCCTCAAAATCTCTTATATCTTTGATATTGTTGTGACCAGAGTTAGTGTTAGGCAAAGATACATCAAAATCTATTTTTAAATAAAATACCAAATACCTTAACTTTAAGTGTATCAAAATAAACTACAAAATACCTTAGCCACACCAGGTATCAAAATAAACTACTGTATTTCTGTTTTTTGCTTCTTTTTTTTTTTTTTATACAAAAAAATACTTTTAGAAGGGAGCGTAGCATTTCTTCACAAACCTTCCATCAATTGGCCTATTTGATTTTGTTCCTTCACCATTACGCTGACTCAGTTGATTATTGTTTGATATCAACAGCTTTTCTCTGGCAGAGTTACACAATAAATCTGACATCAAATAGTTAACAGATCAAATATTCACATACACAAACCCTGTGATTTCCAGATGAAGTTTTTTTTAAGTAACCAACAGTTTTATTTTGGTTACTTAATGTAACCAGTTTAATAGTTTGCAAATGAATTATGATTGTATCTTAATTGACTTGGTGTTTGGTAAAGAAGGGCTACTTTGCATCAGCAACACTGACTCAATGACAAACAAGTCATTCATAAAAAAACAATTGATGGCACCTGTTCATATCAACTAGTTTCTAACTTGATTTTAATCACAAATATAATAATTTATTATGTCAGGCAGTCATTCATACAATGGTATGCAAAATCATGATCCTACTGAACAGCTACTTTAATTAGGGTACAATATTCGGCAGTCAAATACTGTATTTATTTATCAATCACTGGACACCTATAAGTTGTAAACAAACATTTTAGCATTTTCGACAATTATTAAATGATCATTATGAAAACTGGAAGCCTGCACTTTTCATACCTTGACCACCTTCTTCCGTATGGATCAATTTTCTGTTCTGATCTCAACAAGTCTGGGCAAAATACTGAGTAGGCACCAATCAGAGGTTGCATTTTTATGATGTCATCATGTAGACTCATTACAAAGTATTTACAGTATTTTAAAACAACAAAAATACAAAACACTAAAGTATTTCGATATTAAATACGAAGCCAATTTCATCAACCCTATCAAATACAAATGACAAAATCCTATTTTATATTTGAAATACATATTTGAAATACATGTATCATAAATACTGCCCATCCTTGACCCTTGAAAAGGGCTTAATCGGAATGCTCTTCTCATTCAGATTAAGTCTGTGCAGAGACATTTGCATCATATATATTTAGTATATTATGGTTACATTTATAGATATAATTTATATAGTTTATAGATATATATATTTATAGTAGACTATGGTTATGGATTTCCTATAATTTAATTGGTAGAAATAATCTGCTGGCTGCCAAAATGCACAGATAAAATAGAAAATGTATCTATTTATTTATATATAAAATATATATTAGGTCATATTTGATTTTCAATACGCAATGATCTACACACCAAAGACACACCAAAGCTTTTATTTAGTAACAAAGCTTCTATTTAAATCCATACAATTAAGATTAAATACTCTAAGAAAATACTGGGATATAATTTTTTTTTTGGCCCAAAGAAAGGATAAAAAGGTAAAAAAAAATGACAGCACGATGGAAGATTTTGAATGTGATGCCCCCTTGCTTTGTTCCATCCCTGTCTTCATCGCAGTAAATTACTTCACCTCACACAAACATAAAAACACTGCTGTGTGATTGCTTCATCATGATAGCCATCATTATAAACTAATATACATATTAAACAGTATTTTGGTATATTCCTGATTCTAAGCCTTCACCTGTGTTACACATAAAGAGTATTTCTGTACCACATGCTTTAATACTTTCCCTATGCTTGCACTCAAACCTATGGCACAGGAGAAGGTTTACTTCTAAATAAAGAATAGATTGATAGAGATGTCAAGAAAAGTAGATGTCAAGAAAAGAGTGATGGACTTCCATATTGATCAACTTTATAGCTTGAGGTGACAAAATCTTTATTTCGTTTTTATTCAAGTTTTTATTCTTTGGGCATAAACCTGACACAGTAAGAGTCCATATACATATACAAATAAGGGTCTATATACATACTCTATTTGGACAAAAGTATACAGACACCTGACTTTCCATCCAAATGTTGTTCTTCTGTTCTTCTGTCACCACATAGTTGGAGGCACACAGTTGTATAAGAAATCTTTGAATTCAGTAGCACTAAATTCTAAATCTAAACTCACTTCTACTAGGAGACCCAATCCTGTTCCAGCATGACAACGCACAAAGCCAGCACCATGAAGATATTTACATGGGTTGAAGTAGAAGAGGCTGGCCTGCTTTAGAGCTGTGTGGAACAATATGTTTAAAAAGCACCTCTGAACATTATGGCTAGGTGTCAACAAACTTTTGTCCATATACTGTGTATTGTATATGCTTATGCAGAATCGCATTGCCAAAAAGAAAATAGGTTAAAAAAAAATTAAAAAAAAAAAAAAAATTATTGTATTTTTTTCAAACAAATTTTTTTTTATGTTTATTTCAGAGCTAGGTATTTATGTTATGATACCTTAAAACGTTATTTAATTGCAGAATAATTCAGCATGACAAAACTATTATTTTAATGATGATAATAATAATAATAATAAATATTAATCTATTAATATTAATAGATAAATGTATGGATAAATGGATATGGCTTCATATGTCCTTTTTGAACATCCTATTCTGCATTTAGTCCCTATAATAACCTCTACTCTTCTAGGAAGATGTTCCACTAGTTTTTAGAGTGTGTTTGTGGAGATTCATGCTCATGTAGGGTGAGAAGCCCTGGGGTATAGTCAGTGTTCCAATCCATCCCAAATGTGTTCAACAGGGTCGAGGTCAGAGCTTCATAGCAGGCTACTTAACATCTTCTTATTAAACCTATGTAAATCATGTCTTCATGCAGTTCACAATGTGCACAGGGACAGTGTCATGCTGAAACAGGTTTGGGTTTCCTAGTTCCTAGTTTACGTGAATGGAAAACGGAATGCTACCGCATTCAGAAACATCCTAAAAAACAAGCCTCCAACTTTGTGCTAACAGATTTGGTTTCCAAATATAGCTGAAAAAGTCAGGAGTCACCATACTTTTGTTTATATAGAGTAGGTATGGACAGCTAGCACTGCTTTGCACTGCTTTGCTGGTAGTTTTCATTACATTCCATTAGATATTGTCAGGCGGAAGAACGTGCCGGAAACCGAAATGCAAATCACGAAAGTTTTTTTTTAATGAACAACAAAGGGCAAAGGCAGAAAATGGCAAACCAAACATGAACTCCAGGTTTGACTAAACCTGGTGAATACTATGATGAGAGAGAGTTCTTAGAACACAACAGAGTGCCGCAAACAATGATAAACCAAACCAGAAACGTAACATCTGTAGCTTGGGTAGTCCTCCTAAACTGTAGAACGGACAATGAGCTGGTGGGAAACGGAGGTTATATAGGGTGATAGGCTGACGAGTGCCAGGTGCAGGTTAGTAGATAGGAGAGCTGCTTGGAGTGATAGGTGGGTTTGGTGAAGGTGTGGCCGGTGGATCCCTGACAGATATATATAAAGGATTTTAATAAGAAATTTGTTCAGCAAAATGGGTTGAAAATTAAGATTACAGTTAATATGAACAGGGAAGGCATAGAATGTCTTACAAGTGCATCTAATATGGTTGAATCTACAGGACTTCTTAATCCAGAAATGTGAAGAGAAAACTAAAACAAGAATATATCATTATTTATTATTTATTTTACTCTTTTTGCTTTGGAAGGAGGAAGGAGCATCTGCCAAACATATGTTTTTGAACAAAAGATAAATTTTCATTTTATGCATCATTTATTTATTAATCTTCTTCTTCTTCTTCTTCTTTCGGCTGCTCCCATTAGGGGTCGCCACAGCGGATCATCCGTCTCCATACCACCCTGTCCTCTACATCTGCCTCTTTCACACCAACTACCTGCATGTCTTCCCTCACCACATCCATGAACCTCCTCCTTGGTCTTCCTCTTTTCCTCCTACCTGGTGGCTCCATCCTCAGCATTCTTCTACCAATATAATTCATGTCCCTCCTCTGCACATGTCCAAACCATCTCAATCTCGCCTCCCTCACCTTGTCAGCAAAACATCCTACATGTGCTGTCCCTCTAATAAACTCATTTCTAATCCTGTCCATCCTCGTCACTCCCAACGAAAACCTTAACATCTTCAGCTCTGCCACCTCCAGCTCCACCTCCTGTCTTCTACTCAATGCCACGGTCTCTAATCCATACAACATCGCAGGTCTCACCACAGTCCTATAAACTTTCCCTTTCATTCTTGCAGATACCCTACTATCACAAATCACTCCTGTCACTCTTCTCCACCCACTCCACCCTGCCTGCACTCTTTTCTTTACTTCCCTAACACACTCTCCATTACTTTGCACTGTTGACCCCAGGTACCTGAACTCCTCCACCTTCTCCACCTCTTCTCCCTGCAACCGCACCACTCCACTGCCCTCCCTCTCATTCACACACATGTACTCTGTCTTACTCCTACTGACTTTCATTCCCCTTCTCTCCAGCGCACATCTCCACCTCTCCAGGCTCTTCTCAACCTGCTCACTACTCTCACCACAAATCACAATATCATCCGCAAACATCATAGTCCATGGAGACTCCTGTCTGACCTCGTCCGTCAACCTGTCCATCACCACTGCAAACAGGAAAGGGCTCAGGGCCGATCCTTGATGTAGTCCAACCCTCACCCTGAACCACTCTGTGGTTCCTACTGCACACTTCACTGCTGTCACACTGTCCTCATACATGTCCTGCACCACCCTCACATACTTCTCTGACACACCTGACTTCCTCATACAGTACCACAACTCCTCTCTCGGCACTCTGTCGTACGCTTTCTCTAAATCCACAAATACACAATGCAATTCCTTCTGTCCTTCTCTATACTTCTCCATCAACATCCTCAAAGCAAATAAGGCATCTGTGGTGCTCTTCCTCGGCATGAAACCATACTGTTGCTCACAGATGGTCACCTCTTCTCTCAGCCTGGCTTCCACTACTCTTTCCCATAACTTCATGGTGTGACTGATCAACTTAATTCCCCTGTAGTTACTGCAGGTCTGCACATCTCCCTTATGCTTAAAGATCGGTACCAGCACACTCCTTCTCCATTCCTCAGGCATCCTCCCACCTTCCAGAATCTTGTTAAACAATCTGGTTAAAAACTCCACTGCCATCTCTCCTAAACATCTCCATGCTTCTACAGGTATGTCATCTGGTCCAACCGACTTTCCACTCTTCATCCTCTTAATCGCTGCTCTCACTTCCTCCTTACTAATCCTATCTACATCCTGCTTTACCAACTCCACATCATCCAACCTTCTCTCTCTCTGATTTTCCTCATTCATCAGCTGCTCAAAATATTCCCTCCACCTTCTCAACACACTCTCCTCACTAGTCAACACATTTCCCTCTCCATCCTTTATTGCTCTAACTTGCAACACATCCTTCCCAGCTCGGTCCCTCTGCCTGGCCAATCGGTATAAATCCTTTTCTCCTTCCTTAGTGTCCAACCTCTCATACAGCTCCTCATATGCCTTCTCCTTGGCTTTCGCCACATCCCTCTTTACCTGCTGCCGCATCTCCTTGTACTCCTGCCTACTTTTCTCATCACTCTGTCTATCCCACTTCTGTTTTGCCAACCTCTTTCTCCTTATACTCTCCTGCACTTCCTCATTCCACCACCACGTCTCCTTGTCTTCCTTTCTATTTCCAGATGTCACACCAAGTACTTTTCTAGCTGCCTCCCTCATCACTCCTGCAGTAGTTTCCCAATCACCCAACACCTCTTCACCACCACCGAGCCCCTGTCTGACCTCTTCCCTGAACCTCACACTACACTCTTCCTCCTTCAGTTTCCACCATCTTATTCTTCTTTCAGTCCTCACTCTCCTCCTCTTCTTCTTCGCCTCCAAAACCATCCTACAGACCACCATCCGATGCTGTCTAGCTACACTGTCCCCTGCCAACACCTTACAGTCTCCAATCTCCTTCAGGTTGCATCTCCTGCATAGAACATAGTCCACCTGTGTGCACCTTCCTCCACTCTTATACGTCACCCTATGATCCTCCTTCTTCTTAAAATAAGTGTTCACCACTGCCATTTCCATCCTTTTAGCAAAATCTACCACCATCTGCCCTTCCACATTCCTCTCCTTAAGGCCATACCTACCCATCACCTCCTCATCACCTCTGTTCCCTTCACCAACATGCCCATTAAAGTCTGCTCCAATCACCAATCGTTCTTTCCTAGGTACACCATCTACCACTTCATCTAATTCACTCCAGAATCTTTCCTTCTCCTCCATCTCACAGCCAACTTGTGGAGCATAGGCACTGATGACATTTATCATCATCCCTTCAACTTCCAGCTTCACGTACATCACCCTATCAGAAACTCTCTTCACCTCCACTACACTCTTACTGTACTCTTCCTTCAGAATCACCCCTACACCATTTCTCTTTCCATCCACACCATGATAGAACAGTTTGAACCCACCTCCAATGCTCCTGGCCTTACTCCCTTTCCACTTGGTCTCCTGAACACACAACATATCTACCTTTCTCCTCTCCATCATATCAGCTATCTCTCTCCCTTTACCCGTCATAGTACCAACATTTAAAGTACCAACCCGAACCTCCACTCTCCTACACTGCTCCTTTTCCTGCCGTCTCTGTAGACGTCTTCCTCCTCTCCTTCTCCTCCTTCGGCCAACAGTAGCCCAATTTCCACCGGTACCCTGTCGGCTAACGATACCTGTGGCGGTCGTTGTTAACCCGGGCCTCGACCGATCCGGTATGAAATTCTCATTTGTGATCCGCATATTTGATTTGGCACATGTTTTACGCTGGATGCCCTTCCTAACGCAACCCTCCCCATTTACCCGGGCTTGGGACCGGCACTAAGAGTGCACTGGCTTGTGCCTCCCTAATGGCTGGGTTCATTTATTTATTAATATATCTATTAAATCATACATTTGTATTTTTCTTTATTTTTTTTTTACTTTTGGAAACCACTTTATCCCGCAGCTACACAATTCGATTGCAAGGTGGGAATACACCCTGGATGACACAGAAAGAGAGAAAAAGAGAAAAGGAGAGAGAGAGAGAGAGAGAGAGAGAGAGAGAGAGAGAGAGAGAGAGACCCTTGTTCGCTGCTAAAAAGCAATTTTGGGTCCCTACTTAACGTCCTCCCATTTTGGGAAATGAGGAGAAGCTGAAGGAAACAGTGAAATCCAAAGAAAACCCACATGGACACGGGGAGTTCCAAGGAGCCTAAACCTGAGAGAAGACATACACTACTTCCATTATTACTACAACTACTATTGATTAAATTCATGCTGACCGATCACTTAGCATGCCAGCGTTTTCAATCTGGAAATAAATATTCAACTGGGTTTGGTGTATATACAGTATAAATCAGTATCGAGAGTCTGTACACTTACACTGGCCGCTTTCTGGTTTTCCCAGTCTACCTAAGGTTTGTTTACATTGTGGGATTCAGTTCTGTAATTGCAGGATCGGGGCAGTGTGGTGGTATTGAGCCGTCTGTGACTAGTGTTGAGATTAGGAATGTCCGAACCCAGCCGTTGAGTTTAAATCACTAGAAAATTGCTTCTTGCAAGCATGATTGTGGAGGTAAATGAAAGTGTGTGTGTGTGTGTGTGTGTGTGTGTGTGTGTGTGTGTGTGTGTGCATTTGTGTGTTTCATTTGCTGTTTGCTATATGTGCTCAGCCAGCCCAAGTCACTTTGTCTAATGAAAATTAGATTTTATTTATTTATTTATTTATTTATTCGCATCAATGTATCATCAAATCGAGCCGAAGACCCTTAAGCGCAAACTGTCCACTGTTCCTTTCCAACAGTTCCTACTTTCAGATTGAATTATCAAAGTTTGTAATATATATATTGTAATATACTCATGCATATTTGATAGGACTCGGTGCGCTGTGAGATGTGCTTAATGCGTCAGGAGGGTCTGTGGATATTAAGTGTGCGGTGCATGATCAATAAAAGAAGTTCCCGTGGCGTGGAGCCTGAACAGCCAAACTGTGGGTAGATGCTTCATTTTTGCCTTTCTATAAATTATTGACTAGGCTAGACATGTCACAAAATGATATATCATCCTCAGATTATGCTGAAATATCGCCAGAACTAAGATAATAGGAGGGAGGTGGCATCTCCATAAGGAAACAGGGGATCATGAGGTTGGAGTGTCCTAGCCTGGGCCTCCTCGTTCCCGTCCCCTGCGTTGCATGCTCACTCTGTCACCGTGCCGTTATTATGAAGAGTGAGCATAATGCATCGCCATGAATAGGATTGTCTGCCTGATTGTGATGTATAGTTTTTCATTACCACTCCCCGGCCCCTGCCATTAGGCATGTGGAAAATTCTATTTATCCCCTAATTTGTAAAAATCCCCTCCCTGTCTGATAGCAATCAGAGAGCTGTAATTGTCTGTGGGAGCAGTGACGGGCCGGGTTTGATGAAGAGCTATGGGCCAGCAGCCCCCTGCTAGACCTTTTCCACCATATGGACGTAAGCTCCTGAAATCATATACCCTGACATGATGTACTTTAGGCAAGGTGGATGAAATATAAACATATTCTATGTACAGAATGGCACATTATACTATTTGCTGCTTTATTAGAATTATGAAACTAGTAGGGAGATTGTGATTCAAATAAATATATATATATATATATATTTTGCATACTACACACAACCTGTTCCAATTTCCATGTTCCAGCACATAAACACCACTGCTAAACATCTTGCCATTTTTTCAAATGAATATGACTGCATACTGTTTACTAGTCACGTTTGTACATTCTGCTACATAAGTGGTTCCCACCAGAGGAACTGGAGATCTCCCGCCTAGCCGGGTTTAGTGTTTCCCATGCTTTACACCCACATCGGCGTCAATTAGCATGGCCTTTTAATTAGCTGATTAGTTTAATCAGGCTGTTAGAGCAGAAAAAATAACAAACAACCCAGGAGCGTGGCTGAATCCCGTTGTGATAGTGTTCATCATTTGGACACCCACTACTGCAATAGGCTGTATGATTCTTGGACTATTTTCTCCTTTATGCTATTTGATGTATATGGCATAAAAAAATGTGATGTGTTCCTATCACTCTTACCATCTAATTCCTCTTATACTATAGTTAGTTTGTAAATGGATCGTTTTTTTATTTATTTATTAATGAACAGTGTATTGTGCATTGTCGCCATTTCTAGTTACGTTTTTAAATAGAGACACATTCTTGTTATCTTACATTACGGCAGCTGGAACAGGCTTTCCCTCACCACCCTTTCTTTTTATCTCTTTCTTTTCAAGCTAACGGGGCAACAGAAAAACTTGAAAGCCAAACATTCTCTGCCTTGAAGACTTTCCCATGGCAGAAAACATACTGACATTTTCAAACTGTTACATATTTTGTTTTTCCATTGTTCCAAGTAAATAATCCCTGATCAGCATTTTACGCAACAACAATAACCATTCACTACAGTTCCTATTAATCAATCGCTGATCACTTTACTGATTTACTGATTACTATTGTTTGAAATGACCAATCACTCAAATGTTTTTCCCAATGACCATTTACTAATCACTGTTATTTCCAATGATTAATCACCTCATCACTATTGTTCCCAATGACCAATCACTGATCGCTATTTTTTCCAATGACCAATCACTAATCACTGTTGTTTCAAATTATTAATTACTCATCAATATTGTTTCCAATGACCAATCACTGATCGCTATTGTTCCCAATGACCAATCACTGATCACCATTGTTCCCAATTACCAATCACTAAGCACTATTGTTTCCAATGACCAATCACTGATCACTATTGTTCCCAATGGCCAAGCACTCAGCATCATGTTTTGTAATGACTAATCACTGATCACCATTTTTTTTGTTCCACAATTTTGACTAAATACCAATATCAAAAACAAGTAATTCCATCCATAAATATTTAGTTTGTGTCCATTTCACAACTATATACTGCTGCTGATTTATATTGTATACTGATATTCATTTGGTCTGAATTTTTAATAGAACTGGCATATAGGTAAATATTTTCTTTAACGCCATTTTATATAATTATATGTAAATAATGTATAGTGCCACACTTTAATTCTATCCATTAGAAATAAATGATGTTAAATTTTGTATCCTTAATGAAACACCTCAGTAATGTACAACACTAGTACAATAATCATTAAACAACATAATTGAAATTGGATGTCTTGATTTTGTATCTAAATATTGTTACATTATTATATTTATATATTTAGGGGATTAATTTGTACTATTTTATGTCCTTTGCAGTGCTGCAGTCTTACCCTTCTGTCTTCCCTTCCCGTCTTTCTTTCTCATACCTTTCCAAGAGATAAGCAGACAGAGAGGAGAGGAGAGGAGAGGAGAGGAGAGGAGAGGAGAGGAGAGGA
>JAAIIK010000072.1:1938945-1964429 GCA_014706435.1 Silurus glanis | reverse complement strand
CACACAGTGTCCTATCACTTCCTGGGCCAGCAGAGCTGCTTGCAGAATGGAATTATGATAACAATAACAGGGCCACCCAGATCCATTCTCCTGTCAACAAGTAGAAAACAACCACTTGGCAACACTGCTCTTTCTAAGCTGCCTTCTCTCCCCCGCTCTTCGTTTAGTGACCCCACACCAGGTATGTGGCTGCTTTTCCCGGAAAACATTACTCCATCAAATCAATAATGTTTTAGCCGAGGTGGCTTTTTCAACAAACTTAATGCCAGGCTCGCACTCATTTTTCTTCACACCATCATTTCGGCTGTAGTTATTTTCTCCGATTGAAGCCTGTATCTGAATTGCCTGGGATTATTTTTAGTCACAATATAGATTTACATCCCGAAAGATAGAAGAAATAAAAGCAAATCGAACTGGACATTGAAAAATGGCTCAAAATCCGTTTTGTTCAGGACAAATGTTTGCACAGAAAAATACCTAAACAGGTCTAAACAATATGCAATAGATGTGTAATATGTAACTCATAAGAAATACGCAAGAAATATTTATAGAAGTTGAGTCACAAATGTCAGATAGAGCAACTAGCTACTGTTGGTGACAGGTTAGCTTTTTATTCTTAATTTAAATTTGTTTATGAATATAAAATATGGCAAATCTTTGTATTATTATTATTTTGTTATAATAGTTTTTTTTTGTTGTTTTGCTGCAGCACCTCACATTACACATATCTTTTGACTAGTTTCATGGACTAATTTTTTTTTTTTCAACAATCCGTGGTGTTCATTTTGCTATTCAGATAAAAAACTGTAAATGGGGAAAATAAAAACAGTGAACATTTTTCTTTTCTGCTATATCAAACTTTGTAACAGGTTTTGTCCGATTTGATGTCTTAAGCTAAAGAATTTACATAAATGCTTGTGATTAGATATGCTAAAATAGATGATCGGCTACAGAAATCATGTTAGTTTGTTTTTAGAAATGTATTTATTTTTCAAAATGTATTTCTATTTAATAATATATTTATATTTAGAAATGAATGAATCATTACAAAAAAAATCATCCTATTCATGCACATCTTTTGCTCTTGCTGCTTCTCGTTGCTCTGTACATTTACTCCACACAATAACAATAAAGTCTAATCTAATGTAATCCACTTCTCTTTTCATTGTTCTGTTGGTTTGAAACAATGCCAGTGTGTTTTTTGCCTCACGCACAAAAGCACACACACAGTTTCAAAATGTACAATATTTTATACTCTCAGTACAGAGAACTGTGAAAACAAAATGATTTGGGTTTATAAACTTATGTACATTTACTATCCTAAGAATGGATTGTTAATCAGATCAGTCAGGTGTTTTCTTGTACAGTTTCATCAATCAGGATATAAATAGTGAAAGTGAAACAGAGAGAAAGAGGGAGAGAGAGAGAGAGAGAGAGAGAGAAGGTTGGAAAGACACATGAGCACATCAGACGCTGGCCTTTGTTCAAACGGCTCTCAGGGCACAGAGGCTAACTACCTCATAGCTCAAGGCCAATAGTCGCTTTCTGGGCTGGCGCTTGGAGACGAAGCTTCTCCAGGTAGACTGAAATGGCCATGGCGGAGAATGCGCTTGACCTTTCCCTCCCTGCTCTAATCTGATTGTGCCTTCTTTATGTAATCAGCCGCTAAAGGTCACCGCGCTATTTAACATAGGAACCCTTTAGCTATGGAATTTGCCTTGCAGTAAATTACCTTTATTATGTTTTACTCGCATGTTGCCCATGCAAAAAGCTACTTAACTCCTTGGGTGTCAAGAGTCTTACAAGCGATAACATTAATGGAGAACTGCAAACGGGAGCCCAGTTTCGGTGTGAGGTAAATCATGTGATGAATTGCCAACTGGCTGATGTGATGAAGCTGTCATTTGAGAAACGATGGTTGATGAATCAAGAACCTCTGGACGTGATAATGTGTGTAAAGATGCTGTAACATGTCGTAGGACTTAACATAACAGTGTTTGTCGGTAGGAGTCCTGCACTTTAAATCTCGGTGCTGAAACAGGCCCTCGAAGAGAAAGGGGGGGGGGGGGGGGGCATTAATCATCGAGCACAAGGTAAATATCAAAGAATATTTTCTAAAAGATAAAAAAAATTAAATGTCACACTCAACATGACACTTATGTTATTCTAGGATTGTCCTTAGGTTTGGTAAAACATAATATGGAAATGAGCTAATGGAAAAAGTCGTTTTTAAAAAAAAATATATATAAACATATCTAAACTATATATGCATATACAACGATCGATAGAATACATTAAAGATACATATGAAGCAGCTACTGATGCGATACGATTCACCCCTATTATGATGCAGTGCGATTCGATTCAATTTGATTCAACACAATGCGATTCAATGCAATACAACGCAATGATGCTATGCAATTCAACATGGTACAGGTAGTCTGCTTTTATTTCTTTGGTTCAGACAGACAGGAAATCATAAATTTACTTAAGTGCCTTCTGACTTCTAACACATGGCCCTTTCACAAACAGGCCTTTCGTAGTGCAAAAAAAAAAAGAAAGAAAAATAATTGTTCTGTTTGAAGTTGCAGCTCTACCTCTGCCATGTTAATCTATAATCTGTGTGACTTTCAGGACACGCCTCGGTCTCTGTAGTGTTGTGATACATTATATTCATGTAGCAGCAGCGGTGCTGAGAAACAGTGCATGAGAAACATTTTACCGAGGATAAATCAATCAACATATAAAATATAGGTCAAAAATTATTGGTCACTTTCTAATAAAGGTACAGTGCATCTACTAATAATTATATATAATAAGTACTTTTTTACCAATTTAAATATGTAAAAAAAAACGATGCATCTTAAAACAAATGCCAGCTTGTGTCCGATACATAATTTTTTTAAATCGATGCATCACATCGTTACCCTTTATGCAGCTATTGTAACCATTTCTTAATTGGCTTCTTGAGTTAAATGGATGATTTGTGTGTCATTTAATTTATATAGTGAATTTGAAGTTTGTAATCAAGATAAATTGATGAACTGGAGAAGATAGCATTAAAAGGGAAAATATTACAGAAAACAGGAATTAACACCAACAGCTTCATGACTAGTAGAAATGTGGCACAGGCACATGTAATTTATTCTACCTCTCTCTCTCTCTCTCTCTCTCTCTCTCTCTCTCTCTCTCTCTCTCTCTCTCTTACACACACACACACACACACACACACACACACACACAAGAATAACAATTTAGTACAATTCATTCAAATAAATGTAATCTAATCACACTACTTTATCTCAAGCACAATTGTAGATTCATAAACACATAAAATAACTAGCAAAAACTATCCATTCTTTTTATTTATCCAACCAGTTTGAACTGCAAACATCAATAATAGCTTTAACTGGTCAATGCTGGAAAACAATCATGAATTACGAAGAATAACGTGTGTTATATCATTTTATTGCACTGCTGCTTTGCATAAACCAGTTCTTTGCTTACTGCATAGTGCATTTAAATCATGGAATGCACACCTAGCCAATTCTGGCAACTTTAAACATTCCTTCTTCTTCTGTCTCATGTAACTACAGATCACAAAACTCTCTCATCAGGGCTTTCTTCCGTTTCAAAATCTAAAGTTACTGCTTTATCTCTGACTGTTAATAAGCATTGACACAAAAAAAATGATTAATTAAGGTCTCTTTATAGATAAAATCACCATATCAGATTAGATTACATTAGATTCAACTTTATTATTATGCAGAGTACAAGTACAGGGCCAATGAAAAGCAGTAAGTTATATGTATATACAGTTAGATTACAAACAGTACAGTATAAGGTGCAAATGTAAAGTAAAACACAGAAGGGTATAATTTGAAAGTGACCGTATGAAGGATCCATGTTTTAATTAGTTATTATCGAAATTATCGTATATTAACATGTGCAATGATATGGTTAGAAAAATTAATTAACAACACTTGTATATGGCCAGTCAGCAGTACTTGGAAAATGATATAACAATAAGATGCATTGTAGAGTTGTTATATTTTGTTGTGCTGAATCAAAAAAAAAAAAAAAAAAAAAAAACCTGAGACAAAACAATCAGCCAGTAGACAAAACATTTAGATAAAAAAAAAACTTTTTTTGAAAAAGTCAATGGGAAATAGTTATAACATCAAACTTTATCATTTTTGAAATGGTATAAGATAAGTGGGGAAAAGAATAGTTAAAATATATGTCAAAGTATGAGTGGTAATAAAGCGCCTTTTTACTTTACAGCTCTGCCCTTCAGGATTTTCCTGAATTTGCACAGTGATTTCATCCACATCCTGGCCTCCAACGATGGCAATGAAACGGGGCAACTCTTTAACCCGCGCACTATAATCCACCCCGGTTCTGAAAAAGGTCCAAATGAGATCATTCATGTCTGTTTGCTCTAAATGGAAAAGCATCATTTTCTAATAGAATCATATTTCACCCAGACTAAAAGCTTCCTCAGGAACAATTAAAGATAACAAATGAACATTGCCTTATTCGAACGGACCCGTCTGCATATGCGCCCATAACTCTGGTTCGATTGTAAAACTGCCTATTTGCGAATGTGCTTCTAAGTTTAATATAATGTTGCTGTCGTTTTCATTAATCAGCTGCTAATAGGATTGAAGTCTTACCGCCGACCAGAGTTCTGCTTACTCAGATCGTGAAAAATCCACGTTGTGGAAATTTCTTTTCGTTTAAAAGATGCCTGTAAATGGATTGACAAAGTAAAAGCAACTGCACACTGTACAACAAAGCAACACATAGAAATAGAAAAATATCTCCAACACATTGTTGTTTTACAGCTACATTAATATATCAGTGTTTTTATATTCATATTGCAGCACTTCATTTGACAAAATGTATGTGGTGCATAAACTATAAACAAAAATTATTATAAAAAAACTTATAATAAGCCTTAAAAATATTCAGGAAAATGTTGGCCTACAGCTCCTGATTTAAAAAAAATACTGTAAACACAGATTTCACTGTATGAGTTTAATATTAGTTTGAAGCAAATTATTTTCATTTAACCCTAAACAATGGAAAAATGAACTAACATAACTGAGAAGCTACAGTAAAAAAAAAAACCTCCGGTGCTTCTCATTGCCTAATTCCTTTTACTAAATCGAATTATGCCGAGAAAAACAAGGCTGAGATAATGTTCAGTGGTACAAATTAACCTTAAAATAATAATGTGCTTTATTCTGTGTGCTTCATCTCCTCTCTTAGTGGTTTTTTCAGCACTCTCTTTAGGCTAAACCAGTTACATATAAGTTCCCCAGCACTTAACGTGGTGCAGGCCTCGGAACAGCAGTAGTAATAAAAGGAAAAGAAACGGCTAAATACGGGTTCTAACCTGCAGCTCCGAAGTTAGCTGACCCCATTTCTCGGTGGCATTATCCCAGGCCAGTCGAATGCACGGCTACTGGAGTGAAAGACAAGCACTGCTGTAGGGCAGACCGGCTTTCTCAGGGCTCAAAGACTCCATCTATTTTCCTCCGACATGCAGTTTAAGCGTTTTCTTCCAGCATGATTTGGATCAAATACGGAGTTCAAGTCGATTTTTATCATCGTTTCATCCTTATACAGGGGCTGAAAATTTCTGAAAAACGCGACTTAAATGAAAGTATAGATTTTAGATAGAACTTTTACACAGTTAAGCATGACTGTACCTATTTAAAAGGTGTGCATTTAAATGTAGCCTTCTTTAGAGATAGGACATTATTTTATATAAAAAGAAAATATTTTATGATGAAACTGATTAAATCAATTTAATCTGATTTTGTTTTTGTCTGAAAGTCAATTTTGCTTCATTGTGTAGGTTTGCTGATATATAAATCAGATGTACCATAGTTAATATAAGCAAATAAACCAGGCTAACATAGACTAGTAATATAAATAAAGAAATATAACCAGTTAGTGTTAGCAAATAAGCAAAGAAATTACATTTTCAATTGAAATTACATTTTCATATCAGATGAAGTTCATGACTTCTTTGAAATAAAAGAAATAACTAAGGCCTAGACCTGTATTCTTGTGGTTTTTCTATGTATATTCAAATGCAGATATTTTTTTTTTTATTATACTGATGTATTATTTTGTGCATAATTCTACTTCACTTAGTCTTGTGCAAACTGAACAAACTGAATACTTCAATACTTGAACGTCGTCTCCACTATAATACATGAACTATGCAAGGCTGCAAATCACCAGAAGGAGTTTCCTATATATATACAATATATATATACAAGTATGTAGATTTAAACAGCTACAATAATTTAAATGAGGGCTAAAACAACAGATTCTTTGTGTTTATCAGAGTTCAGGTAAATTCTGGCCAATTAAGAAGCAGAAGATCTGATATCTCTGATTTAAATGGCATTGAGCGGGAGATGGAATTGCTCTGGCATGCACAAACGGCGCACGGCACAAGTAGATGATTTAATGTAATGGGAGGAATAAAGCATCACTAGTGCAAATTAACTTTTGTCAGCTGAGGTGATCTTGTTGGGTGCTAACGCCACTGAAGGTGGTAATTTATGCACAGGGAGGGTGTAGGGTGCAGGGTGAAGTGAAGTGCACCATCGCTGTGCTTTTACCTCCCAACAGCAGTCACGGTCACAGCAACTCCGGTGCATTTTTGTCTAACAGAGTTTGAGCAGTGCCAAGCTTGGAGATGCCTATGTTTAATTAATGCCTTTCGCGTTTAACGTGGGGTCAGGCGTGGGTCTCACTCTATTAATTAGTGCTGAACAGCCATTCAAAAATGATCAGAGCTGTACAAGTCGCCTGTTCCACCGTTTCAACACGTCTGCTGGGAAGTTCTTTTAAACGCAGGCATCTACACATATCCGCAAAAAAAGAGCCAAGGAAGCTGCAGATTTTCATCCAAATCGAAGAATCATCCATATCTAATTTCATCTATTCAATCAGTTCAGTGCATGTGTGACTCCTGCAGCAAAGATCTTTTTTTAAGATGTTGTGTCCCAGATGGTGGTCTACCAGTCTTCAGGTGTTTTATTTCTCATTTAGAGCACCAAAAGTGTGCTTATGAGCGCAGCAGCAGAGGGTTTGACAATCCTCCTATTAATTACTCTCTACTGAAAATGTCAAAGAGAAGACATGGGTAGTGTGGAACCCCAAAGTAAGGACAATGGGAATTAAAACTGCCCCTTTTCTATAAACATTTTCAAATAACCTCAATGAATTTTAATAAATATCTTCAAACAAAGTATAGTCTAAGTACAGACAATGTGTCTATGATGTACAGAATCACATCAGTAACCTTGTAACCTTGATAATATCTCTTTCTTTTTCAATTCCCCAATGTTTTGTGTCAGTTTCAGGCTTTATAGATGCAAAAAATTTTTGTACTTTCAAACTGTAGGGCTGCACCTCAGCAAACATCACAGAAGATATGGATCAGTCCAGTAGGGCACCATTTCAGTGCGTTAGCTTTCATAAATTCATCATGATTACTTTCACATTACAGCCTTCACTAAATCTTGACCAAGTCACATAAACTTTTCATGTGAGAATTTGTTTGAATGGAAACCCATTTCTACCATTTAAATAGGTCTTACAGTGCCTTGCGAAAGTATTCGGCCCCCTTGAACTTTGCGACCTTTTGCCACATTTCAGGCTTCAAACCTAAAGATATAAAACTGTAATTTTTTGTGAAGAATCAACAACAAGTGGGACACAATCATGAAGTGGAACGAAATTTATTGGATATTTCAAACTTTTTTAACAAATAAAAAACTGAAAAATTGGGCGTGCAAAATTATTCAGCCCCCTTAAGTTAATACTTTGTAGCGCCACCTTTTGCTGCGATTACAGCTGTAAGTCGCTTGGGGTATGTCTCTATCAGTTTTGCACATCGAGAGACTGAAATCTTTGCCCATTCCACCTTGCAAAACAGCTCGAGCTCAGTGAGGTTGGATGGAGAGCATTTGTGAACAGCAGTTTTCAGTTCTTTCCACAGATTCTCGATTGGATTCAGGTCTGGACTTTGACTTGGCCATTCTAACACCTGGATATGTTTATTTGTGAACCATTCCATTGTAGATTTTGCTTTATGTTTTGGATCATTGTCTTGTTGGAAGAAAATCTCCGTCCCAGTCTCAGGTCTTTTGCAGACTCCATCAGGTTTTCTTCCAGAATGGTCCTGTATTTGGCTCCATCCATCTTCCCATCAATTTTAACCATCTTCCCTGTCCCTGCTGAAGAAAAGCAGGCCCAAACCATGATGCTGCCACCACCATGTTTGACAGTGGGGATGGTGTGTTCAGGGTGATGAGCTGTGTTGCTTTTACGCCAAACATAACGTTTTGCATTGTTGCCAAAAAGTTCGATTTTGGTTTCATCTGACCAGAGCACCTTCTTCCACATGTTTGGTGTGTCTCCCAGGTGGCTTGTGGCAAACTTTAAACGACACTTTTTATGGATATCTTTAAGTAATGGCTTTCTTCTTGCCACTCTTCCATAAAGGCCAGATTTGTGCAGTATACGACTGATTGTTGTCCTATGGACAGAGTCTCCCACCTCAGCTGTAGATCTCTGCAGTTCATCCAGAGCAGAGGTGGGAAGTAACGAAGTACAAATACTTCGTTACTGTACTTAAGTAGATTTTTTTGGTATCAGTACTTTACTCCACTATTTATTTTTCAGACAACTTTTTACTTTTACTCATTACATTTTTACACAAATATCTGTACTTTCTACTTGTTACATTTTCAAAACAGACTCGCTACTTTAGTTTTAATCCATTGATTTGGTGAAATATATTTTTTTAATTTTCACTGCGTGCCAATTTCAGCCGAACAACCGATTTCCTGTCATTGTGTGTCTTTTTTAATCCACTGGTGTATAAAGTCCTGTCTCTCACTCACCACAGATGTAGACTAGTTTACGGAGCTGAGAATCAGCAAGCAGAAGGCAGTAAGAAGTTTAGGGTTAATGTGGATGAGACAGAGGGAGTCAGTAAAACCAGTTTTATATATATATATATATATATATATATATATATATATATATGTGTGTGTGTGTATGTATGTATGTATATGTATATTTGGCTGTCAAAATTAAAATTATTTTAAACGGCACGAAATTTTATTAGCGCGCTATCAATTCAGCGCGCATTTCTGTTTCACCATTTTTATAAAAAAATGTAAATACAAAATTAAAACCTTTGGCAAAAAATACAATTATCCACGATGTCCTTTCTTTACTTAGATCTAAAATAAATAAATAAACTCCAGATAAAAATATCTTTAATCAATAGACTTTTGTTTTATTTATGCGCCAAGTCTCAAATCAAACACCAAAATCCGCCATGATTCACACAATTTACCCTCTAGGTGGCGTTTTGTGGGGTTTTCCCTCATAATGGCGACACAAACTTAAATTACTGTCTTTATTGATCGTACAGATAAAAACAATACATCATTCAAATCTGTAAAATGTCTATAATTTTCTATATATAAGCTTCCTGACTTGACTTGAAGAGGTGCAGTCTCTCCAGTATCACCTCATTAACTGTCCGTGTGGAAACATAGCAAAGGCTCTTAATGATGTCCACACATCTCTGCACTGATATAGCCTTTATATTTAATCACTGTACATATGATTACATATATATCACATGCTGTAAATATGATACATGTTTAACACCTCCAAGCTGCCAGTTTTGGGCACCTGAGCAAGCCCTTAATCACTACTGCTCATTTATTCAATGAGATCATTAAGAGTCGCTCGGGATAAACACTTCCAACAGGAAGTGGCTATATCTCGCTATCTTTGTCTCTCTATTTTATCTATCTAATTGTCTCTGTGTCTCTTTTAGTAAATGTCTCTGTCTCACTGTATATGTCTCTCTCTTGCTGTCTCTCTATTTGTTTCTCACTCTTTCTAAAGCTGTGTCTCTTTGTCTTTGTCTCTGTCTTTCCTGCTTCTTTACATGTCTAACAAAGTTTTGAGTTTTGAAGTAATGCCATTAGCGATCTATGATGAAAGACTTCCCTGGTTCGATTCTTACCTCTAGTTTCATATTGAACATTATAAGAAGTTTTTAAAAACAGAGCAATGAAAGGTCATTAAAATTGGTTGCTGGCAAATCATGGTATATCAGTGGTGCAGGTGTTGGAGATGTGGTTCTTGTACCTGAGTCACTTCTCATAGACTTCGAGTAACTGAGAGAATGAACAGGAAGGAGAAGTTTTGACCCTCTACCATCATGATCTAAGAGAAAACAGTGGTCTCTTAACTATAGAAAAACCAAGAGTCCAATAAGCAAAGGCTTGTTTGCCACCCCTGTGGTAGTGTAGTGGTTAGTAATGCGGTCTCTGATATCTGACTCACCCGGTTCGATTCCTACTTCTTAGCTTTCCTTTAAATTGTTTAAAAAGTTTTAATAAAGAACTATAAAAGGTCCTTAAAATAGGCTTCTAGCAGGAGATCCTGTGGCTCAATTGGAAGCGCTCTGTCTCTCGGTTGAGAGGTTGCTGGTTCAAACCCCGGCCATGGCTCGAGGTTAAGAGTGTGGAAGGGTCCGGAGACTGCTGTAGGGCAGGTGTCAGAAATGGCTGTGTGGAATGTTGGATGTGGACGGATTTGGAGGGCGTATCCTGAAGCAGGAGGGAAATATCTGGGCATCTCCACCTCCTGGTGTCTGAGAAGGTGAAAACAGAGGGTTATGAAACGAAAACTTTCAAAAAAATTATTGACTTAATTTTGCATATATAGGGAAAATTTCTGCCAAAAACCTATCACCCTCACTTTTTCTGAGGCTGTGAAGCATCAGGTCTTCACAGACTTTGTTCAGTCAATCACCCCATTGCTCACCACTTTCCACACAGCTTACCCAGTGTGGGGACAAGCCAGATTTGAACCAGCAACCTCTCAGCTCAGAGGCAAGGTTTTTACCACAAAGCCATCAAGTCCTACAGCTCAACTTTGTTTTTTTTGTGGGGTTTATCCTTCGTTTCATACCAGCAAAGCAAGAAATTCAGAGCAGACATAAACACAGAAAGCAGGATACAAACCCAGAACCCCACCAACAGCAAAAAACCAGTTTTATTCCACTGAACCATCAGGGGGGACAAGGAAGGAAGGAACGGCTGGGAAGCCTGGCACAAGCCTTAACCCACTGAGCCACCACTGCTGACAAGCATGTGTGCTTTTTGGAGGGCTCATCTTTTGTTTAATGACAGCGCAGTAAGAAAGAAGGCATGTGAGACTGGATTAAAAACCTTATCACCAGGGTAGACTATATTCAGGCGCAAGCATTAACCGACTGAGCCAAGACAGACAAAACACAGAAGTGCTTTTTTTTTGGTGGGGTTACCTTTCATTTGGTCCAGGAGTTTAATTTACCAACACAGAAACCAGCTTGAACAGGAATCAAACTCTCAAACTCATCCTTGTGGGGATACTGACATTAAGCCACTAGGCTATCACAGCCAATGAGTACAATCCCTCCTGTTGTACTGGTTTATCTTTCCTCTGAGCAAAGCAAGCGCCTAATGCAAAAAAAAACCCACCCAGAATAGGCCTCAAAAGCTGAATAATACAATCATGGAGGTTCTGGGCTTAACCCACTGGGCCATCATAGCTGAACGAAGAGACCAAGATTTGAACCCTGATCCACTCTTTTACAGAGGAATGGCCGTAAACCACTGAGCCATCATAGATGGCAGCAGCCCCACCCCTTTTAATACCAGCAAAGCTTTACTCTAAACATAGACAGGGGAAGAAAACAGACCACAAAGTGATCTCCAGTTGGCACCATCAAGGAGGTACGTACCTACACCCACTGAGCCAAAACAATTGTAGAAAAAAGCTCAACTCTGTTGAGTATGAACAAAGCAAACATGGAAAGTGTTAGTTTAAGTGTTTCAGGAAGAGGTAGGTCTACGACTGTCGCTTGAAGAAAGCCAGAGACTCCGCTGTTCATACATCTAGGGGACGTTCATTCCACCACCCCGGTGCCAGAAGAGAGAAGAGCCTTGAAGTATACTTACCTCTCATCCTGAGAGAAGGTGGTACCCGTCGAGCAGTGCTGGAGGATCTCCGACAGCGTGGTGCAGTGCGAGGTGTGACGAGGTCCCTGAGGTAAAATGGTGCTGGGATGACCAGCAGATGTGGACCCCCTCAATGTTACCTGGTATGAGCGACCTTCCAGGTAGGAAGCAAACCATTTCCATGCTGCTCCATGGATACCAAGGCTCCTGAGGGTGGACAAGAGAGTCTTGTGGTTGGTATCATGGTACAAGAATGACATCAGTGGTGCATGTGTTGGACTTGTGGTTCTTGTACAGTTCAGTCATTTCTCGTAGGCAAAAGTCCAATAAGCAAACCCATTGCTCCCTGTCCGGTGGTGGTGTAGCGGTTAATGTCTTGGTCTCTGATGTAAGACTTTCCTGGTTCGATTCTTACCTCTAGTTTCATATTGGACATTATAAGAAGTTTTTAAAAACAGAACAATGAAAGGTCATTAAAATTGGTTGCTGGTAAATCATGGTATATCAGTGGTGCAGGTGTTGGAGATGTGGTTCTTGTACCTGAATCACTTCTCATAGACTTCCGGTTACTGAGAGAATGTACAGTTTTGACCCTCTACCATCATGATCTAAGAGAAAACAGTGGTCTCCTAACTATAGAAAAGCCAAGAGTCCAATAAGCAAAGGCTTGTTTGCCTCTCCTTTGTTGGTGTAATGGTCAGTGAAGTGGTCGCTGCTACCTGATTCACCTGGTTCGAATCCTACCGCTTAGCTTTCCATTAAATTGTTTAAAAAGTTTTTAAAAAGAACCAAAACAGGTCCTAAAAAAAAACAAAAAAAACAAACAAACAGGTTCTTGCAGGAGATCCTGTGGCTCAATTGGAAGATTTTGCCTCTGGGTTGAGAGGTTGCCGGTTCAAACCCCGGCCAGGGCTCAAAGTTAAGAGTGTGGAAGGTTCCGGTGACCGTAGTGAGGAAGGTGTCAGAAATGGCTGTGTGGAAGGTTGGATGTGGACGGTTTCGGAGGGTGTATCCTGGAGCAGGGGGGCAATATCCGGGCATCTGCCCCCCTGGTGTCTGAGAAGCTGTAAACAGGTGGTTATGAAGCAAAAACGTCCAAAAAATTATCGACTTAGTTTTGCATATATAGGGAAAAATTCTGCCAAAAACCTATCACCCTCACTTTTTCTGAGGCTGTGAAGCATCAGGTCTTCACAGCCTTTGTTCAGTCAATCACGCCATTGCTTACCACTTTCCACACAGCTTACCCAGTGTGGGGACAAGCCAGATTTGAACCAGCAACCTCTGAGCTCAGAGGCAAGGCTTTTACCACAAAGCCATCAAGTCCTACAGCTCAACTTTGTTTTTTGGGGGGTTTATCCTTCGTTTCATGCTTCAAAGCAAGAAATTCAGACCAGACAGAAACACAGAAAGCAGGATTCGAACCCTGAACCCGACCAACAGCGAAATACCAGTCTTAACCAACTGAACCATCGGGAAGGACCAGCTGCGACGATTGTTTAGAGCAGGTCTATCTTTTCTTTCAAACCATCAACACAAGAATATAATGCTAAAGACAGACGTAGGAAGCAAAACCATATCGTGACTAACAGGGACAAAGCAGGATTCGAACCCTGATTCACGCTATTAGCGAGGTACCAGCATTAACCCACTGAACCATCAGGAAGGACAAGCTGGAAAGGTCTATCTTTCTTTTTAACCCATCAAAACAAGAATATGAAGTCAAGTCAAGTCAAGAGGCTTTTATTGTCATTTCTACTATACACAGTTGTACACGGTACACAGTAAAAACGAGACAATGTTCCTCCGGAACCCTGGTGCTACACTAAACAACATAGAGCTACAACACAACACAAAGCTACATAAAGTGCATCGAGTGCAACCTAGTGCAAACAGTGCAGACAAAAAACAGTACAGACAGACAGTGCAGACAGACAACACAAGACAAGACAAAAAAACAAATATAGCGCCGACCAGTAAACCTAAAAACTATACCCGGGAGTGAATATAACCAGAACAATGTAGTGCAAAAAACAGCAGCAGTCAAGAGGTGCAAAAGACAGCATGTAAACAGTATAGTATAATACAGTCAAAGGTGCAAAAACAGCATGTAAACAGTATAATAAAGTGAAAGGTGCAAAAAAACAGCAGTAAGAGAGTGGTACGGTCAAGTATAAATAATAATAAATAAATAAATGGTGGTGGAATGGATTGAGATGGGTAATGAGTGTGTGTTGAGTGTTTAGTCCAGGTTGTACAGTTCGGTAACACACGGAGTGTGTGTGTGAGTGAGTGTGTGTGAGTTCCGTTTCAGTTCTGTGTGTTGAGAAGCCTGATGGCTTGAGGAAAGAAACTGTTGCACAGTCTTGATTAGAGCAGGTCTATCTTTCTTTTCAAACCATCAACACAAGAATTTAACGCTAAAGAAAGCGAATACAGATGTAAGTAGCACAAGTTGAACCCACATTGTAAATAACAGGAAGAAAGCAGGATTCGAACCATGATCCCCACCACCAGCGAGATACCAACGTTAACCCATTGAACCATCGGTGAGGACAGGCTAGGAAGCTTGTTTAGAGCAGGTCTATCTTTCTTTTCAACCCATTAAAAACAAAAATATATCGCTAAAGAAAGATTTAGGAAGTGAATCCTGATCGTGACTGGCAGGCAGAAAGCAGGATTCGAACCCTGAACCCCACCAAAAGCAAGACACCTGATTTAACCCACTGAACCATCAGGGAAGACAGGCCAGGAAGTTTGTTTAGAGCAGGTCTATCTACCTTTAAACCATCAACAAAAGAATATAAAGCTAAAGAAAGGTTTAGGAAGCAGGAACATAACCTACATTGCAACTAGCAGACAGAAAGCAGGATTCAAACCCTGATCCTCACCATCAAGTCAAGTCAAGTCAAGTCAAGAGGCTTTTATTGTCATTTCTACTATACACAGTGGTACACAGTACACAGTAAAAATGAGACAACATTCTTCCGGAACCCTGGTGCTACACTAACAACAACAAGCTACATAAAGTGCATCGAGTGCAACCTAGTGCAAACAGTGCAGACAAAAAACAATACAGACAGACAATGCAGACAGAAAACACAAGACAACACAAGACAAGACACAAAACCTGAGATAGCGCCAACTAGTAAACCTACTGTATACTCTGAATATACAGTACTGTATGAGGAGAACTGTAAAAACTATACCCAGGAGTGAATATAAACAGACACAATGTAGTGCCAAAAACAACAACAGTCAAGAGGTGCAAAAGACAGCATGTAAACAGTATAGTATAATAACAGTATAGTGTAATAAGAAACAGTTAAGGTGCAAAAAAACAGCATATAAACGGTATAATAGAGTCAAAGGTGCAAAAAACAGCATGTAAACAGTGTAGTACGGTAGAGTATAAATAATAATAAATAAATGATGGTGGAATGGGCTGAGATGAGTAATGAGTGTGTGTCGAGTGTTAAGTCTAGGACTTCAGCAAGGCACCAGCCTTAACCCACTGAACCATGGAAGAGATCAGACTGGGAAGCATGTTTAGATGAGGCACAAGCCTTAAACCACTGAGCGACCACTGCTGAAAAGCATGTGTGCTTTTTGGAGGGTTCATACTTTGTTTCATGCCAGCGCAGTAAGAAAGAAGGCATGTAGGACTGGCTTTGAAACCTTATCACCAGCGTGGACTATATTAAGGACCATGTTCAGGCACAAGCCTTAACCCACTGAGCTACCACAGAAGTGCTTTTTTTTTGGTGGAGTTATCTTTCATTAAAGACCAGGAAATCAAGAAATTAATCCAACACAGAATTGAAATGTTTTCAGAGCGGACAAGGTCCAGAAGTTTTATTTACCAACACAGCAACCAGCTCGACCAGGAATCAAACTCTCAAACTCATCCTCGTGGGGACGCTGACATTAACCCACTAGGCTATCACATCCATCCATCCATCCATCTATCTATCTATCTATCTATCTATCTATCTATCTATCTATCTATCTATCTATCTATCTATCTATCTATCTATCTATCTAATATGATGTAGAAGTAATAACTACTTTTTACTTAAGTACATGTCAGAGCCAAGACTTCTTTACTTTCACTTGAGTAAAAAAGTATAATCAGTACTTCAACTTTTACCCGAGTATTTTAAAACATGAGTATCTGTACTTCTACTTAAGTAAATGATGTGTGTACTTTTGCCACCTCTGATCCAGAGTGATCATGGGCCTCTTGGCTGCATCTCTGATCAGTCTTCTCCTTGTATGAGCTGAAAGTTTAGAGGGACGGCCAGGTCTTGGTAGATTTGCAGTGGTCTGATACTCCTTCCATTTCAATATTATCGCTTGCACAGTGCTCCTTGGGATGTTTAAAGCTTGGGAAATCTTTTTGTATCCAAATCCGGCTTTAAACTTCTCCACAACAGTATCTCGGACCTGCCTGGTGTGTTCCTTGTTCTTCATGATGCTCTCTGCGCTTTAAACGGACCTCTGAGACTATCACAGTGCAGGTGCATTTATACGGAGACTTGATTACACACAGGTGGATTCTATTTATCATCATTAGTCATTTAGGTCAACATTGGATCATTCAGAGATCCTCACTGAACTTCTGGAGAGAGTTTGCTGCACTGAAAGTAAAGGGGCTGAATAATTTTGCACGCCCAATTTTTCAGTTTTTTATTTGTTAAAAAAGTTTGAAATATCCAATAAATTTCGTTCCACTTCATGATTGTGTCCCACTTGTTGTTGATTCTTCACAAAAAATTACAGTTTTATATCTTTATGTTTGAAGCCTGAAATGTGGCAAAAGGTCGCAAAGTTCAAGGGGGCCGAATACTTTCGCAAGGCACTGTATGTTTTGTCCCGAATTATGAGATAACAAACCAGTGTTGAGATAGTTCCAACAATTATCTCAAACATGTCTTTTGATCACATTACCATGACCTTCTTCTTATAGTGTATCTTAATTTAGAGATTTTAAAGATTTGACTTTCTATCTCAAAGTTACAGTTTACTACTTTAAGGGATTAGCTGTTTTTCCATCATTTTCAAATTAGCATCTTGGGTCTTTGTGAAAGGGTTGAAAATGTTTTTAGACATTTCACTTTCATACATGGATTTAACATTTTAAAACAGAGGAGGCAAAAGTACACACATTCTTCACTTAAGTAGAAGTACAGATACTCATGTTTTGAAAGACTCTGGTAAAAGTTGAAGTACTGATTTAACTTTTTTACTCAAGTTAAAGTAAAGAAATTTGGGCTCTGACATGAACTTAAGTAAAATGTAGCCTTTACTACTACCTTTTTAGTGTCATGCTGGTAACTGGACCTCACATATTAGTATATCAACATAAGGGCTGTCAATCGATTAAAATATTTATCGAATGATTGTCGTTAACTCACAATTAATCGCAACTTAATCAAACATTTTTATCTGTTGCAAATGTACCTTAAATTAATTATTTTCAGGTTTTTAATACTATAATCAACATGGGCATGGACAAATATGGGTGCTTTATGCAAATGTATGTTTATTATTAGTGAAACCAAACTCAGCATAGAGCATGAAGACAAAATATTCTTGTAAATGTTTTAAAGTAATTATGGTGTTTTAAATGACATAAATCATCAGGACACCAAACTGAATTTTTGCTGTTTCCACATGGACAGTTGTTGAGGTGATCCCAGAGAAACTGTACCTCTTCTAACTTTCATACAGATTACATTATCAGAGAATATTTAAATGATTTCAAAGTTTTTCATGTGAAATGGTTTATTTGAAATTATACATTTCAAGCTTTCTATTCATATATTTATTATGTATGTGAGGTAAGTATTCACTGAGATTAAGGTTGTTTTATTTATGTCTGTGAAGAGAGATGACGGAGACGGCAGAGAGTTCCCCCTGTGTGTTTTCTTTATCTTACAAAAGCACAGCATTTTGTTGTTGTAATGAGTGTATACAAATAAAAGCAGACCCGTTACAGATTCGAATGATGTATTGCACTTATCTGTTTGATCAAAAAAACACAGAATAATTTAAGTTCGTTTCGGCATTATGAGGAAAAAATGCTGATTTTTTGACTTGGCCCAGTGTCTCTCAGAAGTCAAGATGGGCAGAGGATCACCAATTTCCCCAATGCTGCTGCGAAAAATAGTGGAGCAATATCAAAAAGGAGTTTCTCAGGGGAAAATTGCAAAGAGTTTGAAGTTATCATCATCTACAGTGCATAATATCATCCAAAGATTCAGAGAATCTGGAACAATCTCTGTGCGTAAGGGTCAAGGCCGGAAAACCATACTGGATGCCTGTGATCTGCACTGCATCACATACAGGAATGCTACTGTAATGGAAATCACAACATGGGCTCAGGAATACTTCCAGAAAACATTGTCGGTGAACACAATCCACTCGCCGAATCCAAATTTTAAGTTCTTTTTGGAAAACTGGGACGCCATGTCATACGGACTAAACAGGAACAGGACAACCCAAGTTGTTATCAGCGCTCAGTTCAGACGCCTGCATCTCTGATGGTATGGGGTTGCATGAGTGCGTGTGGCATGGGCAACTTACACATCTGGAAAGGCACCATCAATGCTGAAAGGTATATCCAAGTTCTAGAACAACACATGCTCCCATCCAGATGTCGTCTCTTTCAGGGAAGACCTTGCATTTTCCAACATGACAATGCCAGACCATATACTGCATCAATTATATCATGGCTGCGTAGAAGAAAGATCTGGGTACTGAAATGGCCAGCCTGCAGTCCAGATCTTTCACCCATAGAAAACATTTGCCGCATCATAAAGAGGAAGATGCGACAAATAAGACCTAAGACAGTTGAGCAACTAGAAGCCTGTATTAGACAAGAATGGGACAACATTCCTATTCCTAAACTTGAGCAACTTGTCTCTTCAGTCCCCAGATGTTTGGTAAACATGGCCTTGTCCCAACTTTTTTGAGATGTGTTGATGCCAGGAAATTTAAAATCAACTTATTTTTCCCTTAAAATGATACATTTTCTCAGTTTAAACATTTGATATGTCATCTATGTTGTATTCTGAATAAAATATTGAAATTTGAAACTTCCACATCATTGCATTCGGTTTTTATTCACAATTTGTACAGTGTCCCAACTTTTTTGGAATCCGGTTTGTACGGTTAACACGGTAACGTGGTGAGGTACTAATGCAATGACTGAGGCAGATTTTAAAAGAGATGAGGTAATGGTCTGAAATAGCTTCAGACTGTGGAATTATGACTACATTTTTTCTTTTTAATCTAAATGTTAATAACATAAGAGGGTGTCCACCACTATGAGTGGTTCCTATAACATTCTTATTCATTCCAACTGAATCTAGAATGGACACAACTGCTGCTCTTAAGGAGTCTTCTTGATTATCAAAATGAATATTAAAGTCACCAACAGTTAATGCTTTGTTTAAAGAAGTAGCTAAATTTGTGATGAAATTTGCAAATTCTATGAGAAAATCAGAGTAGGGCCCTGGTGCTCTTGACTGACTAGACCTACTTTTGGATCCTAAATATTTTATGTTGGTGTAAAGAACTTTAAATGGTTTACATTTGTGTTTAGTCTTTTGTGTGACGCTTATATTATTATTATAAATAGCTGCGACTCCGCCTCCTCTGCCATTTAGACGGGACTGGTGTATGTAACTATACCCAGGAGTACTCGCTTTATTTAATGCTACATATTTATTCGGTTTAATCCACGTTTCTGTCAAACACATTATTTTAAACTCCTGGTCAGTAATAATTTTGTTTTGTTGGCTTCATAAACTAGCCCACGTCTGTGACGGGTAATATCCAAGAAATAATACACCAGTGGTAGATTGAAGAAGCCGCGCAATGACAAGAAATAGGACGATGGGCTGAAAAAGGTGCGCAATGAAAAGAATATTGATCATTTCATCAAATAGATTAAAACTAAACTAAAGAGCCTGGTTTGAAAATGTAAGAAGTAGAAAGTACAGATATTTGTGTAAAAATGTGAAAGTAAAAATTTGTTTGAAAAATGAATAGTGAAGTAAAGTATATGTACTTCTTTACTTCCTACCTCTGCATATAAACATAAAGTGCATGTGTTATTATTTTCCTTTTTATTTTATTGTATTTTTCACACGTAGGACATTTTTTTTACACACATTAATTTTCATATCTTTCACATGTAACATCACATAAGTTTGCTTTCAGTGTTTCCATGCAATTTTAAGTGGCATGCACCACAATAGTTTTTTTTTGCATATTACTTCTAGAATTGGGGAAAGAAAAGTCGTGATCATATGTGTTATATATGTGATTTTTTTTTTTTAACCAACATTTGAATGACAGTGAAGGAATAAAAAGTGTATATGATTAGTAGAAAAGCACAAAACCAATTTTGTAATATTGGAACTTTTAAAAAGCTAGAAGAATAATATAGATATAGTCTAATTGTGAGCTTGATGTCTGATTGTCTAGCACAGAGACACAAATAAGCCCTGCACTGAATAAATTATGAGGATTAAGATATTGTGGAAACAATACAGATACAGTTTCTAAACTGTAGAGAAGTTAGTGCATGTTTCTAAAAGCTTTATGTTGCTTTGGAAGTTACTTTAGAATTAGATTTTGTTATTGACTTTAGACGAACAAAAGACTTTTATTTCACGAGAAAGCGCTTCACTTTTTCCACATTTTGTTATGTTACAGCCTGATTCCAAAATAGATCAAATTTATTATTTTTCTCAGAACTCTACAAACCCCCTAATGAGAACATGAAAGAAGTTTGTTTGAAATCTTTCCAAATTGATTTAAAACAAAAAACTAAAAAATCACATGTACATGAAAATTTCAATCTCATAGCCAGGATATCCCCACCCCACCCCACTGCTGCGCTCCCTTCACTGGCTTCCAGTAGCTGCACGTATCAGATTCAAAACACTGATGCTTGCCTACAAAGCCAAAAATGGACCAGCACCATCTTACCTCAGTGACCTCATCACATCTCGCACTGCACCACGCTGTCTGAGATCCTCCAGCACTGCTCGACTGGTACCACCTTCTCTCAGAATGAGAGGTAAGTACACTTCAAGGCTCTTCTCTGTTCTGGCACCGAGGTGGTGGAATGAACTTCCCCTAGATGTCCGTACAGCAGAGTCCCTGACTATCTTCAAGCGACGACTGAAGACCTACCTCTTCCTGAAATACTTAAATTAGCACTTCAAGAGTTATATTTATATTAAGTTTGTAATCTAGCATACCAGTGTAGATTTATTCATTACTAGAGACTCAAAGCACTTGTGTACGTCGCTCTGGATAAGGGCGTCTGCTAAATGCCGCAAATGTAAATGTAAATGTATTGAGTATGAAAGGGTTCCTATATTTCTTGCATAATTTTTTAAAGAAGCATCCTTATGAAACTGATTTAAGTTTTGAACAAACAAACCTAAACCGTTGAATGCAGGGCTGTTGAATGCTTGACTCTGATTGGCCAAAAGATGTTTTTTTGTTTTTTTTTTTAACCTAAAATAGTGGTCATTGCAAGGTTGCATTGATGATATCAGTGTTACTGTTTCTATAGTCACAACTAAAGAATTAGTAGAACATGCGTATTCATTGATATCGTAGAGTTTTTTTTTTTGGTGAGGAGATCTTTATTTAGCAGTGCTTGCACATTGTAATCATCAATGATATTCTACACAGGAAAGATTAGAAAACAAAGGACTTTTTCGTTTTTGGGGCGGGGGGGGGGGGGGGGGGGGGGGGTTGTAGCAGGAAAAGCTGTAATTTTCAGCATTATAGTTCAAGAGAAAGAAAAAGTGAGGAAACAATAAACAGATGTTGTACAACAAATAATGACAGGAACCAAACGGTTCTATCGATGTTCCATTAAACATGAAACATGAAACCATGATTGAAAACAACATACATCCTGTCATTTATCAACACAATAATTGCTAGTGTTGGCAAATTGCTGTGTCATTAAATACACAAAAAAGGTTTAGATATGTTGCTTTTTGTAAATACTAAATGTAGTTATACATTGTGGGCGACATGAGACCATGATGTTGGTTAATTTTCTATAGCAGCATGTCATTGTTTTATTCTATATTTAACAAGGTAAGAAAAGTAGCTGGAAAGAGCACAATAAGTCACTAAATGCACACACAGATAAATGCAGGAGGAACACCAGAGTGAGATAAAGCACAAGTGCTCTACAGTTTTGTGAAATTTCAGCTCTATCAAGTTAATTCGACTCAGACATTCAACATTTAGGGTTCTGCTATAGAGAGCTGGTAAAAAAGAGTGCGAAACTACTTTAGTTTATCATGAGTTTAGTGAGTAGCCGATTGAAGCATTGTTCAATTAAAAAGACAAAAAGAAAAATTTGCGCAAATTATTGAAATGACCAATCCGACCGAAATCTGCTTCCTCTAAGGATCTGTGCCAAATTGATCTGACCGCATGTCATTTTCATTCGAAAGATAAAGTGTGCTTCTTACCGTTTCTTAATGAGTCAGCGTTTGATGCCAGGAATGTGCTCATTACCTCATGGGGTGGAGAAAAATCCACTCAGGGCCTAAACTAAACACATTTTCTTTGCACAGTCTTTCAAATTTGTGTTAACATTGGACTGTAGGTGGACTAGATAGACTGAATTTCTGCATAAACAAACATTCAAAACAATGTTTAATGTACCTCAAATATACAGTACATTTAAGTTTATTGTTTGAGTTTATTGTCCATAGTACATGAAATAGTCTGGTGCATCAACTACTCTGTGAAACCTCCCAGCAGTCCTATAACATAAATGATAAAGACACAAAGGGGGGAAAAAAACACAGAACATAAATTACAAATTTACTAAATTACCATAGAGCAAACACAAAGTATGTGCGTATATAAAGTGTACAGTGTGAAATGCAAACAATAAGGATAGGGTAGTTGACACTTCTCAGGATCAGAGGGTAATCTATGACGTCAATGATAGGGTGTGTGGGGGGAGGGGGGATTCAGTGAATGGGTGTCGAATACAAACATGATGGCATGTGAGTAAAAAACAGATTTATTTTTTTATCTTACAGTTCTGGATTGAGCCCTCCTGTAGCATCTGCCTGATGGTAGGTGTGTGAAAAGGCTTTAATGACTACATGAATACGATTAATATACATCAATGGTACACCTATTTCAACATATTTATAGACCTATTGAAAAATAGGTTTAAGTCTATAAATATATCTTTAAAAAAAGATCTAAAAGTGGATATTGAAAAAGCTGATCTTAAATGGAATGGAAGACTGTTGTGTTTTGCTCTAGACTCTTCTACAACAATCATCTTTGGTTTAATAGAAACAACTTTCAAAAGAAGATAGTCTTTCAGACAATCTAGAATCTAGTGTGGGGTGATAATGAAGAAGATTGCTGATAAATCTGCTACAAGAAAAAGACAATTTTAGCTTTTATTATACTACAGCATTGTGATTGGTCAGATTATTTATCAAGACCTGACCGTAGTTCCAGGTCTATGTAACTGTCTCTACAGCAGGGGTCATCGACCTTTTTGAAACTGAGAGCTACTTCTTGGGTAGCGATTGATGTGAAGGGCTACCAGTTTGATACACACAGTTTTCAGTTTGATCTGTAATAACAAATTTGCTCAATTTACCTTTTATTATATGTTGTTATTATTAATAATTAATGATATTCATCTATGTGAAGACACTGATCATGTTAATGATTTCTCACAATAATTAGCAACAATGATTTAACAAAGTAGGAAACAGCTATTTTTAGAAAAAGCCCGCGGGCTACTCATGTGGTCATTGCGGGCTACCTGGTGCCCACGGGCACCATGTTGGTGACCCCTGCTCTACAGCAACAAATTACACATGGATGCCTATGCTAGATGGTCGACAGGAACAGATTTACCAATAAGTGTAATTGGTTATATGTTTAAGCTTCCTGTAAGGGTCTAGACCTCTGTAACAGTCATAGGTAAAGGTGTATATTTTCTGACACAGGAGAATGACAATGATTTCTTAATATCCTGACAATATATATATATATATATATATATATATATATATATATAGGTATCTCATAATTATGGGACAAAACATTATTAACATTATGTTTATAACATTATTATAAACATTATTAACATCAAAAAAAAAAAAAAAAAAAAACATTAGCACAAAGTTAAAGGCGCATAATTGTTTAGGATTACATTGGATGCAGTAGCATGACATTTTGCCCTTCAATTTAAATAGTTCCAGCATGCACAAAGTGCCCAAGGCCAGAAATTTTAAGATATGTTAACATAAAGGAAAAAAAAAAAACACTTTGTAACATGCAATTATTTTTCAATAAAAAGTTTCAAGAAGGATATACAGTAGTAACTCCTATAACATCATGTCCTATCACTATTACATCCTATACATCTGTTTTATTTTAATCCAGATTTCTAGTTTGCTCGCCCTTTATACTGCAATAATGTCAATTTTAGCTTAGTTGAGCAGTATACAATACACATAATAGTAAAATTAGTATACAAAGCCGTCCCTGTTCTAAAGCCTTACCGACAATTTATTTTATTTCAAACCATTCTACATCATTATGTAGCACAATTTCTATTCCTCTCTATTTAAATTATTTTCCCTCAAGTCTTCCTGTCTCATAAAAGTCACTGCTTATTTTTTCTTATGTCAGTCCATATTTAGTCTCTGTTGCACTAAGGGAGAGCAAAAGCTTGCTCAGTGAAAAAGATAAAAGCCTTATGTGTTAATTAACCTATGATGAATAGGCCGTGCTCCTGCAAACAGTTCTGTTATGAGTCCCCAGTGTATTTTCTGTGCTCTGTGTGTGTGTGTGTGTGTGTGTGTGTGTGTGTGTGTAGTGAAGCAGTAAGAAGATGTGCAGATAGACGATGTGTATCTGGGGGCTCTCCAAAATCACGATCGAGCAATGCTTCAGAGAAGTGGGGTCTCTTATCATCGTCATTATCATCATCCTCATCATCATCATCATCATCACTATGACATATCCAAATCTGCTTAGTTAGTGAGCTCTGACTAACGAATTATAACCCAGATTTGAGTAATAGACTCCTCATTTGGGCCTAATGCGTTTTGCATAGAGAGCAACCTCCTCTCATCAGTCTTAAAGATGAATCGGCTTCGCAGGCAAAATTCTAAAGATATTAGTCTAGCGACCACTGCATAAATCATACGTTTTTTTAACTAATAGAACCAAAGTTAAACACACTTCTATCCTTTTAAGGACACAAAGAAGATTATTATAATGTCAGGATTACAGATGTGTCGAAGCAAAAGGTTACTTTTATTTAGAGCGCGCCTGAACGGCGGCCTTTTCAAGATGTGATATATATATATACAGTATATA
>JAAIIK010000072.1:1911773-1932585 GCA_014706435.1 Silurus glanis | reverse complement strand
AGATAGATAGATAGATAGATAGATAGATAGATAGATAGATAGATAGACAAGATAATCTTGTATATTCTGTGAATTTACAATTATATAGAGCTATAATTATACTGAAAGGATACAGATTGTACAGGTTGGAGCTGAACTGCATAGTGTACATACACACACACACACACATACACACACACACACACACACATACAAATGTGTGTCTCAATACATTTGTCCATGTCGTTTATGGCTATGATCCTGACCATATCGCTGCATTTGTGATGATTTAATTGTCCTCACTCACTTCAATAGAAAGAGAGAGAAAAGAATAGAGGCTGGTGAAGGGGTAATTGTTAGGAGCGATTTAAATTGAAATAATAACAGAAATTGATTCACGTATGTTACCAAGCATTAAGCTATAAACACTTCATTGTATGAAATGTAATCTAATAGATAAATAAATACAATTTATTTTAAGGTGTTGCCAAATTGCTGTGGTTTATGAGGAACACTTAAGGACATGATATAAAATAATCAACCTTCCGGTAGTAAAACTTTCACCTTCATATCAGGCCACACATCGCACCACCTCATCTTTGATTATTTTCTTCTAATTCTGCCACCTGTCGTAGTACTGCTTTCCTTGGAGCATTCAGATATAATGCTACGATTTACTGTATGTAGCTTTCACAGATTGGGTTTTTGAGGTTGTACATACATGACACTTAAAGTATGTGATACAAACTATTTCTTGGCATTCTCACATTGTCTTGAAATTGAAAATCAAAACTTTGAAGAATTAAAAAAAAAAAATGTTGTCGGCAGTGTTACTCCAAAATGATTATATATGTACTAGCTACTTTTAATTTAGGTAATTGAATTATTTATTTATTAGTTATGTATTTGAGTTTTGTATTTCAACATACTAAAAATGGTTTTGCAATTTTGTCTATATGCACTGGTAGCTTATTGGTTAAGGCATTGGTCATGAGTTCAAATCCCAGCAATGCCAACCAGCCACTCCTGGGCCCCTGAGCAAGGCCCTTAACACCATAGCTGCTCTGTTATAGGAATGAAATAAATGTAAAGCCGTTAATCAAGAGAACATGGCTGATACTTAGCCTCTTAATTCTTATGGATCAGTAAGAGTGTACTTAGTTTTTCACATAAGGCATTTCTATTTTGGCTTAATTTTCGGAGAATTCAAAGAGGGTGTATTTTCTCTTTCATATAACTGTATGTCTGTTGTTTCTGCAGAACCACAAACTCTCATCTCTTGGCATTTCTTATATTTCTTAATAACTTTGTTAAATGACAGATTATTATTGCTGTATGACTGTCGTTAGTTATCCAATATTTTAAATGCAGGCTGCCATGTTAAAGAAATAGCGTTTCAGGAATAAATGAATAATGTTGTTTTGACATTTTCCCAGGGTCTATCAGTTTTTGAAGGGTAAATGAAGGAGTGTTTGGGAGCAAATACATTTTGGGGATGGTAGACTTGCTAATGTAAATTCAAACCAGCTAACAAGCTTTTGCATGAAAATGACTAAATAACAGAAAGCTTTTTGAACATCATATGTCCGCCTCAATCATAATAATAATAAAAAAAAAGAAACACAACCCTAAAACACAGCTTCTGTGCTATTTCTTGTCTCCCGTCTTGTAAAAACTTAAGCTCGGTACATGTTACTGTCAAAAGCCACTTCCTCAAATCATTTTTCTCATGGCCGGCTCGCTGCGTGAGCATTCACTAATGTTCGGAGCTTGACAGGAGCCATTTTGCACGGGCGAGGAGGCTGAAGAGGCCTGGTGACCCCTTTCCACCACAATTTCTCCATATCACACTGTGAGACTTCATTAACTCTAAGGGCAATTTTCGACACTTTTTTGGGAGGCATTACCAGTATGATGTGCTGTATATTATGCAGCCTTGCCACATAAATGAAATTCAATAATAAGGTGTTTAGCATGAAGGCCAGAGGACCAGCTTTTCACTTTAGCTATAAATTTAATGGAATCATCCGTTTTTGGTGTCAGGTGCTTGACAGGAAATGACAAAGAACTATGCCAAAACTTGCAATCTTTTTTTTTTTTTATTGTAGAATTTTACCCGAAAACAGATGACGGGAACAACACTGGCTATATTGTTACAATGCTACCTGTCAAGAAGTTACTATATTAGGCAACAAGTCTTTTCTCGTGTTGGAAGCAGGAAAAAATTGGCCGAATCTGAGCCACTTTGACAATGGCCAAACTTTGTTGGTCAGAGCATCTCCAAGGCAGTAGGTCTTCTGGGGTTTTCCTGTGTTGCAGCGGTTACAGTTTTTCTCAGTTGCTTTGGAGCGTTTGTCAGATCAGAAATGAAATTCTCAAAACTGCTTGTTCAACCTCCACATCATTTAGTCATTTGTGCTCATCATAAGAACATTTCTTGTTGCTTTGATCAAATTGCGAAAGCTTTTCTACATTCATTTAATCGATTGTGTACAAGTGTCTGCTGTTTCCTACATTGTCAGTTGTTTGTGTCATGTTGATCAAAATATATTATACTGGTTTCACCTAAATAGTCTTAACCCCCAAAACATCTCAGCATCAGTTCATTGTATACGTCATTGAATGCTAAATGGTTAAACCAGTTGTCATCATCTGTCATCCAAAATTTCTATGAAACTTTTTTTTTTGTAAATGTGACTTGAATTGATGAATTGTGCAGATGAATCTTGAATGTCACTAATGGAGGCGAGTGAACGGAATCAGATCAACCAATGATCAACTGGTTCTCTAAAACAGGTCAAAGGTGAATCTCGTGAAACTTCAATTGGCGACAGACAGAGAAAACCACAGAATTACAATTTCTGAAAATGGATGAACAACCAGGAAACGAACAGACGCTTGTACAGTACAGTAAAAGTGTGAATCCTGTCAGATCTCTTGCAATCAATATAAATGAAATATGCAATCAAATAAATACATTTGTGCTGCTGCAATTCATAGATGACGTACAGAAGAAAGTCAGCCTTGTGCCTTTTCAATCCCTGTAATCCAAACCATAGTTTACATCAGTAAATACTAAAAATGTTGATATTGATATCTAAGTAAATATGAAGTGCAGGGCGTAATGTGAAGATAAACAAAAAGGGAAATGGCGCCCCCTTTTGAAACTGATGCAATAAATGCCATATAGTTGATATATTTGTACTACAATTGTGCAATTTTGACCAATTTTCATAAACATTCGCCCAGCATTCCCATACAGCCTTTCCACTGGTTTATGAAGAAGAAATATTCTGATTATGTGACCTGTGTGGTTCTGAAATCAGAAGACCGTCTGTCTGTCTCAGTTACTTTGGAGCGTTTCTTGAATCGTCCTTAATATTTGCAAACCAGTAAGTGCATTTTCAAAACAATTTGTACAAAATACATCGGATTTCTTGCAAAAGCCTGTATTTTTTTTTTTCTAAATCCTTAGTTTATCTCTCAAAAGTAAGTATTTGTGTCAATAAACATATCATGCGCATCAGAATGAAAAAAGCCCCTTTTTCATTGTTCACAAACGAGATCATCAAAATGTTTGGTCATGTTGTCAGTATGACGCTGCACAGTTTCAGGATTTCTTGATATAAACTATGGTTTGGATTACAGTGATTGAAAATGCACAAAATTTCTTTTATACAGCATCTATGAATTTCAGCAGCACAAATGTATTTATTTGAGTGCATATTTGATTTATACTGATTGCAAGAAACCAGATAGGATTTACTGTACTGTACAAGTGTTTGTTTGTTTCTCAGTTGTTCATCCATTTTTTAGAATTAATAATTCTGTGTTTTGCTCTGTCTGTATTCACTCTCCAATTGAAGGTTCACCTTTGACCTGTTTTAGAGAACCAGTTGATCATCGGTTGATCTGATGTCGTTCACTCGCCTTCATTAGTGACATTCAAGATTCATCTGCACAATTCATCAATTCAAATCACATTTACAAAAAAAAAAGTAAAAGATTTTAGATGACAGATAATAACTGGTTTAACCATTTTGCATTCGATGACGTATACAATGAACTGAGATGTTTTGGGGGTTAAGACTATTTAGGTGAAACCAGTATAATATATTATGATCAACATGAAATAAACATCTGATAATGTAGGAAACAGCAGACACTTGTACACAATTGATTAAATGAATGTAGAAAAGCTTTCGCAATTTGATCAAAGCAACAAGAAATGTTCTTAGGATGAGCACAGATGACTAAATGATGTGGAGGTTGAACAAGCAGTTTTGAGCATTCCATTTCTGATCTGAGAAACGCTTAAAAGCAACTGAGAAAAACAGTAAAAAGATCATATTTGAATGACCTAAGCCATGTGAGCTACATGTTTCCAGACTGCACAATACAATCCTTGTGCACTCCAATAAGCGATGTTCATCTGTCTAAGTGTATCTATAAACTCTTTGCCCTACCAGGACCTTTAAATGATACCTGAAGTAACATGGTAAGCTGTGTGGAGAGACAAATGCCAATGGCTTGTTCTGAAATGTCAAACATGACAGCTCAAGACATCTGATGGGAAGATGTGCGTGATCAATTTGAAGTGCCGCCGCTTGCGCGATCGTTGGAAAAGGCCGGTTTGCTCTACCCAGAGGTGGAATGTCTCCCCACAGCGAGCATGAATGGAGCTGTTTAGAATATAGACATCCCTTCTGGGGTGCATTCCTGCCTCCTGTTCAGTGTTCTGAGAATAGACTTGAGTCTCTACTTAATCTGTTATCCTGACCACGATATAGTGGTTACTGAAAGTGAAGGAATTAACAATTGTACGTTTTAATAATAGCGCCACTAGCATATAATGGTGTATAAATACTATTCATTGGAAAGATTTCTTCATGAGTAAACCATCCAACCAACCAATAATGGTTACTCCAAAGAGTCTTTATTTCCAGAAGGCACATAAGTTATAAACAGACCAAAGATGTTTAGTAGGTTTTTAAAATCTACTAATCTTTAAAATAAAAATAAAAATATTCACATTACCGGACAAATACCGAACGCAACACTTCATTTAGTTAAACCTCATATAACTTATACAAGGTCGAGCAGTACATTCTAAGAGGGTTATACACTTTACAGTAGTTTTACTTAAAAAAAGGTTTAAGTAAGAACACAATATGGCGCGCTATACGGACAAAAGTTTGTGGACGCCCAAACATAAGATTTGCGTTTATTACATTTATTCCCAATTTGCTGTTAAAATATTTTCCATTCCTGTTCCACTAGATTTTGGAATGTGATTTTGGAGAATTTTTTTCTCATTCAGCCATGTGGGTGTTAGTAAAGTCCAGGTCCAAGTACAGGTACTGACGTAGGTGAGGAGCCCTGGGGTGCAGTCAGCGTTCCAGTTCATCCCAAAGGTGTTGAGTAGAGTTGAGATCAGAGCTCTATAGCAGGCCTTTCAAGATCTTCCTCTCCAAACCATGTAAACCATATCTTCATGGAGCTGGCTTTAAGCATGAGAGCAATGTCATGCTGGAACAGATTTGGGTCTACTAGTTTAATTGAAGGGGAAATTTAATGCTACTGTATCCAGAGACATTTTATACATTTCTGTGTCTCCAACTTTGTGGTCAAAGTGCAGGATAGAACCACATATGGCTGGAAAAATTGGGGTGTCCCAATACTTTTGTCCTTATAGTGTAGGGCTAGGCAATATGACGATACAGAATCATCATTGTTTAAAATGATGTGGGAAAATAACAATGTGCTGGTATTTTTATACCACTAGTCAGTTGTTAATAGCAGGAATCAGTAGCTAACAGGAGGTAATGAAATGATCATTTTTTTTTTTTTTTTTTTTTTTTATTTATATAATGAATGTTTTATTTGTTTTTCATTCTGTGTTAAAATTCTTTCTAGAATTTCCATTAATCCGTTTTTTTTTTTTTTTTTTTTTTACTATTTTGCTGCTGTTTAAGTTTTATGATACATAATATCTCAAAGTACCAGTCTTTGTATTTTTTTTAGTATATCGTACACATTGCCCAACCCGATCACATAATCAGTGTTCACAAGTGTTTCTTCATAAACGTCCCTTCAGGATCAGACATGCAGAGCTTCAGGAAAGTCCTGCATCTGTTCGAATAATCTTCAGGACAGTCTCGGAACAGACTCACATGAGCCGGCGTGATGAAGTCGAAGCTGTCGACGCGCACCCCCTTCTCCTGCAGCGACTGAACCATCTTCTCCACGTCTCTACACCTGATCACACGGTCTGCTCTGGAGTAGAGGTACATCTGAGGCCAGGGCGCCGGACGCTCCATCATGGCGTCGTAGTGGTTCTTGTGGAAGTGTTTGGTCACAGGATATAAGACGACTCTGAGCAGAAACACGGTCACTGCAAACAAAGCCAGGAGAAGAAAGCGGAGCAGGACGTTGACCTTCGTGCCCAGTGTAATTTTGAGAGCTCGCAGGGCCCCGAGGACGTTCTGGTTCCCTGGAGCGCTGTCCATCACCGATCCCACTACGTACAGAGAGGCGAACTGCTTGTGGCTTTGCAGGAGCTCCACCATGTAGCGGTAGAGCATGAAGCCACCGTTGCTGAACACGTGGAAGAAGATTGGGTTGTTCTCCACCTCGTAGTCGTACAGGATCTCGAGCAGATTGTGTGCTGTGCTATGGAGCTCCTTGTAGCCGAACGATTCGGAGATGAACACCGTCTTCAAGGGAGCCGTATAGCGGACTGTTACACATCCCTGAAACCATGGCAGGAGAAACAGAAGATTATAATACGAACATATAAAAAAATAATAGAAATAATTGAGGAGTGGTCAAAGCTTACTTGTTCGTTGTAAATCGAGCTGTACTTTGAGAGATGTTTGTCTCGACAGCCAGCCCAGCCTAAAAGGATTACGACTGGTTGCTTTGATCCGTGCCAGTATTTCTCTGAAGAACGAGAACAACATAAGTGACGGTACGCAAAGCATGATGAGCAAAAGATTTTATATCTACACCATATAAATGATCTGACTGGGTCTTACATCTTGTTCACATTCAAACCAGCAACATCACCATAAATCAAGACCTTTGATATCAAATAGAGGCTCGAACGATTTAATAAGACTGAAACCTAGGTTGGATAGTACTTGTCGAAAACTATTAATCAAAAGGTCATTAAAGATTTTCATACACTCCATATAAAAATTAGGGCTGGGACGATTCACTAATCTGGCGATTCAATACTATCCCGATACTTTTGTGCCGATTCAATACATATTGCGATTGTGTAGCTATTGCGATTCATTGTTTAAATTGTGATTTTTGTTTGCTTAATAAAGATTAGAAAATGGCAAATACTTGATCATACCCTTAAAGAGACTGTATATGAGTTATATTAACAAAAACAATGCATCACATCCATAACCATATTAGACGCATTGCGATAACCATATTAGACGCATTGCGATAACCATATTAGATGCATTGCGATAACCATATTAGACGCATTGTCTGTGACTAAAGCAGGGTCTTCTTTATCCGTTAAACAATTCTCAAAGAGGTTTACTCCCCTGCCTCTGCCATGGTTTTGCTTTCTCGCGCCAGCTTAAAACGGATACGAAGTCATCTAATACAGACAACAACAAAATACGTTTCGCCTTCTGTTGGAATAAAAGCGGTAACGTCTTCCCACCACCTCTCTGGAAAAGTAAAATAATTAAATATATATCGATTCTGAGGTAAACAAATCGATCTCAAAATCGTTTTAAAAAGAATCGCGATAGTTTGGTGAATCGAATACAAAAATAAAACATTTTAAAACGGTACTGAATCATGAAAATGTGCTAAATGTAATAAAAATTGCATTATTCATTCATTTTCATTCATTCATTTTCTCCCGCTTATCCATAAATCGGGTCGCGGGGGCAGCAGTCTAAGCGGGCCCCCGCCTTCGACTGCTGCCCAATCCTCACAGCACCGTCCCTTACGGTCCCTCCTGCAGGTGGTGAGCCCACGGGAAGGCGGCCCCACGTCACTCCGACGTCACGGACCTTGATATTTCCCTCGTAAGGGACCCCCGGAGCATAGAGGGTTAAGGGCCTTGCTCAAGGGCCCAAGAGTGGCAGCTTGGCGATACCGGGGCTTGAACCCCCGACCTTCCGATCGGCAACCCAGCGCCTTAACCGCTGGAGCCACCACTCCCCCGCTGGAGCCACCACTCCCCAAATTGCATTATATTAAATATATTGCTAAATATTAAAGAAAAGAAAATAAACGCATTCAAACTGAAACAAAATGTTACACCCTGCAAATAAATAAAAACAGTTACATCCAAAATGAACAAAAAGACACCTCAAATAAGCAGCACATAGTGTGAGTGAATCGCCTCTAGAGGCCTCTCTCGTACTGTATAACGCAACCCGGAAAAACTATCTGTATGGATTTTTGCCGATAGCCGATGGTTCCAGCAATCAACTTTCGGTGCCGATTAATCGGCAAAACTGATGAAAGAAAAACACTGGAATATTGTCAAAATTGTAGTAAATTAAAAACAACAGGTGTGGTGTCCATCATTCATTAAATCAATCATTTATCCACAGTACCCGAGCATGGGGCAAAAACAAATTCACATCCACACACTAATTTACCTCTGAGAGCAAATTAACAAGTGTCCACCTGCTGCCATGCTTTTGGAAGTTAGGAGGAAAATGTTTGGAGCAGCCTACACAGGTACCTGAGGTAGAATTTTTTAACTATATTTCTGTCTGAAAATAAATCGAGCAGAAACAATCCATGAAATCTGATCACATTTAGTCACTGGAGACACATGCTGTAATTCTATACCTGTCTACCTGATTTGGATGCAAATAAATGGATTAAATACCTCTGGTCTTTTTCTAGTCTTCTTCTGTTCAGTTTGGGCGAGTCTGTGCCAACGATAGTTTCCTACTCTTGATTTAAAGTTGGCAGGAATGGACCCGACGTGGTCTTCTGCTCTTGTAGCCCTTCCACCTCAAGGTTCTGAGATGCTTTTCTGTTCACCACCATTGTAAAGAGTGCTTATATGGTATGATTTACTATAGACTCAGACGAGTCTCTTCTAATGTCTTGTATCAACAAGCTGTTTCAGTCTGCAGACCTTTCACACTCAGGATGTTAACTTCTCGGGTTTGATCAGAAGCGTCTGAAATACTCAGCCCAACTGGCACCAGGAACCATGTCATGTTAAAAGTTCACACTTGTTACTTATTCTGGGGTTTTGATGTAAACACTAACCGAGGCCCTTGATCTTATGTGTTTGATTAATTATATTTTATCAGAGACCTGCTGCAATATGGGTGGACATCACATGATATGCCAACACAGATCATATGTTCTAAAGGCAGTGACAACTCAAACTCTTTTTGATATGGATTGTATATCCTTTTCACTCAGGAAAAAGTGATTCCTTCATCTTGTTGTTTTTTTTAAGAAGAAGTTATAGTGGGGAAAACGCATGTCTCGCTTTGTTTTCGCTTGAATTATGTGCTTTGACTGTTTCTAGATGCCATTCGAGTTATAAGATATGAGTTATGAGAGTTTTTACTTTGTTACATGGTAGAGGAAAGGGGGGAAAAGTGGCTTTTTACTTGTCACATGTACATTACAGCAGAGTAAGATGTTAAGGTTTTCGTTGGGAGTGACTAGGATGGACAGGATTAGAAATGAGTTTATTAGAGGGACAGCGCATGTAGGACGTTTTGGAGACAAGGTGAGGGAGGCGAGATTAAGATGGGTTGGACATGTGCAGAGGAGGGACATGGGGTATATCGGTAGGAGAATGCTGAGGATGGAGCTAACAGGAAGGAGGAAAAGAGGAAGACCAAGGAGGAGGTTTATGGATGTGGTGAGGGAAGACATGCAGGTAGTTGCGGTGAAAGACGCAAATGTAGAGGACAGGGGTGTGACCACAAGGTCACACCATGACATATCGACATCTCATTGGTCTTCAGGTCAACAAACTGGAATTCTGGAAAACAGTTGACCGAGAAACATCTTCGTACCAAGCTTGCGTTTCTGGTCTTCAGGGTTGAATCCACATGCCGAACAATGGGAATAAATTGTACGATAAAACACCCTTTTTGACTGATGACAGTTAATAGTAAGGATGTCAGGGGGCGGGACATTTCAAATTCTAGAAAGCATTTGATTAGACAGATCTGAAAGTACAGAATGACGTCATTCATATTGTCGTCTCGTATTGGTGGTACTTAGAGTGCGAATTTGGTCACTGGCTGATAGATAACCTTAAGGTATAATAAATACTCAAAATGAACGCCACAAAAAGTAAAAGTTTCTGACAGTTTGTGTCTGAAATGCAAAATAACTCGGGCTTTAGACATTGAACAGCGTCGCGCGTCGCTAAGCAACACAAGAAACCGGAAGTGCTTGTTTTTTTTACAAATATTATTAATATTAGAATACGCAATTTAGTAATTAATAACTGACCTGCACTTCACAAGCCAATGTGCAACGATCTTAGTTTATTAGATGTTTTTCTACATAGAAACTGGTTAAATCAGGATCAGCTTCCAGTGTTTTGTCACATGAATAGGCTCATATTCAATGCAAACACGCTTTTTCTGTTTCATTGTGCTTTTTCATGTGATGCTTCGAAATGAAAACGGTGTAACACGACATCCGTCGGTGCACTGCACAAGGAGGCGGAACCTGCCACGGTTAGCCTGCTAGCCTACTCTAGGGCATCTGCACAGACTTACCTGAGACCTCGGGCTCGGGAAAAACTATGTTGTAGTCCATGCCATCCTCTCCCATATTGAGAAGTTTTGTTATCCCTCTCGTCTGAGTGCCATCAATATGAAATATGGAAGAAAAAAAAACGAGCTCCAGGTTCTCCCCAATCTCTCTGATGTACAGAAGCACAGTGACAGCGAGTTTTCCTCCACACTTCCGGTCTCAGGGCTCAATCCCAATTAGACCAGTATTTTAAATATAGTGCCCTACATCCTCGTTCATGTTGCACACTATTTAGTGCACCTATATAGGCAACAAACAGGTATTTGTCCTACAACCTTAGTTTCTATTAAAAATTTTAATCAAAACGTTTAATTTTATTGTATGTGGCCATTTGTGACTTTGTGTCCTAAATAAATTCAGGAAATAACACATTTTTGTGTGAAATCTTTGGGTACTTGAATCTATTGTATGTTATACATGTATATATACGAGAACACATGGCACAGACTTATTCTTCTGGTAGTGTATCATGTCAACCTGTAGGATTAGTGAATTATATAGATACATGATGGACATTAGCTGAAATAAATGCAATGTAAAAGAAAACGATGGAAAAATTCAACAATAATAAAAAGAGATAAAAAAAATCTGAATACTAATCATTAGATATGAGTCTATTTTCTTAATATTACATATGATCTGGAAATTTTGTTGAATATGTGGCGGTATTGTACTAAATATCATCGTTTATTTTATTTTTTATTTATATTTTATATTTTTAAAAAATCCATTTCTGGTTCAACAGCTTGACCTGTTGGCTTTTTATAGACGTTAACCACGCTCACTTTTCCAGAAATAAAGGTAATGTAAAAGAAAAGGATGGAAAAAGGAGCAATTATAAAAATCCTACACATTAAATTTAAGAGTGGGTATTTTTTTTCTTAATATTACAAATAATCCGCAATATATTGTTTTGTTATTGTTTAATCAAAAGAAAACTGCATTTCTGGCTAAACAGTTTGACGTGTGCCTTTTCGTGGACACGCCCCCAATGTTCATAAACCCCGCCCACCTTTCCAATCTATTCCGGGGGGGGGGGACATGGCGGAATCCAGTCAGCCCTGATTAATGCCAAAAAATATTAATAAAATAAAAATACACATTGGTAGCTGTTACTAAAAAACATATTAATAAAGGGATGAAACTGACTACACAATAAGTAACATTGCTCCCAGTCAATCTGTCAGTCTCTGCTGAACTGTTTTGAATGGATGGTTTTTACCTGATAAGTTAAATGGGTAAAACTTTATTACATAGTAAGTCTGGTTAAGCAGACAGTTTTGCATTGCATTGCATTGCAGGACATCCACAGCACGCATTGTCGGACCAGGGCCAGGAAGATTGTGAAGGTGACCTCAGCCATCCAAACAATCGACTCTTTTCTTTGTTGCGTTCAGGGAAGCACCTCCGCTCCTTGAAACAAACACAGAGAGAATGAGGAGAAACTTTTTCCCTGCATGCCATTCGGAGGTTAAACCAGGAGACACCAAGTAACTAGATCCTGGACTTCTCTCTCCGTCTCACTTCCTTTGCTGCACAATACTATTCACAATAATAGTGAATACAAATATTTACATTTATTTGCATTACATGCACTAGTGAAACTCTATCTGGACTGGACTAGCACAGCATCACTTTCACTCTTTTACTCTTTACTTTAATGACACTTTAATGACAATTTCATCACACAATCACTTTCATCTATATTTAAAGCTATTCACACATGTACTATATATATATATATATATATATTTATTTATATATATATATATATAGTCCTTAGCTCTGTGTTTTTCTGTAATGTAGTTTTATGTTGTTGTATGTAGCACCAGGGTTCTGGAGGAACGTTGTTTCATTTCACTGTGTACTGTGTCAGCTATATATGGTTAAAATGACAATAAAAGCTTGACTTATAACCTATAATTCCTGGCCAATGTAGATTCTTTCAAATATTCTTTACATGGGAAGGTCATGTGCAAAATCATTTCAATTTTGTTTAACTCCACCTACTTAACAACAAAAGCTTAAAACTGGACGAATCATAACTAATGCACATTTATGTGCTATCATGTAGGAATGAACAAGCAGTCAAAATGCATTCAATTTCATTTGTCCATAATTAGCTAGATAGAAAGCAGCAAAAATACTGTGTTGTCAGCGAAGTGTCCTTATATGATTGAGAGATCTGGCAAATGCTGAAAGAGTTCAATAAAAAGAGGGCTCAAGATTCTAAGAGAGATGTGGATCAGTGGAGTTGCTCTTTAAACTGTGGTGTAATTATGCTTTATTTGCATAAAACCAAGAAGCAAATCTGATAACTCAATTATTTTATTCAGGTTTAAAAATATGTAATGACAATGCTGATCTATACAGGACAGTTATATCAGTAAATGCTTCTGGAAAGAATTGTAAAGAACATTGTAGTTTGAGTCAGACTAATACAATATAATACTACACCATGCGGTTTATACAGAGAAACATTTTTTTTTTGGAGAACATCCCCCGAATCTTTGCAGTGGCAATCCTTTGTCAGTTACTTGATAGGAGAAAAGATTTCCCGTCACTAGGCACTCCTCCGTCTGCTTCCAGAATAATAGAGGGCACAGCCATACTGTTAACTCTGTCAACCTTCACCATTTTCTGCACAATTCCTGTGCTCATGCCAGCCGGCTCTGGAGGGATGGCAGTGTCTGAAGAGATCTCTGTAGACACGCGCCTTGCAAAAGGCAGCGAGTTGGCACTGGAGCCATCAGCCTCACTGTCTGTCCAACAAGATTCTGTGTCTGAAGCAGAGGACAGCCGTGTCTTTCCCCAGCGGCAGTTAGCACGTGTGGCATTGCCAATCCGGACACCTAGGGCATGCTGGCTGGTTAGGGCTGTCTGATGAGAAGAGGTGCCACTGGTGGAGATGGAGGATGAGCGCTTATTCATTCCAACACACAGAATAAGGCGAAGAAGAGGCACATAGCGTACAATGGCTAGTCTGTATTTAGGGTGTATAATAGCATAGATTATAGGGTTGTGGATGGCAGAGGATTTGGCGATCACAGCAGGGATGGAGTTCATATAAGGAGTCAGGACATGGGCATAACCAGCTGTGGCAGTGAGAACCACCACCGAGTAAGGCGACCAGGAAATGATAAATAGTAAGATAACCAAAAGGGCCACTTTGGCCATTTTCCATTCAGTCTTAATGCATTCGAGCATCTTATGTGTTTCACCAGAGCCAAGCTGTCTTACCTCTTTGCGGGTTTTTCGAATGGCTTGAAAGATGGCAAAGTAACAGGCAGCAATGATGCTCAAAGGGATGAAGAAGACAAATACGAACAAAAGAATGGTGTAGGTGCGCACCGATGGCGTGAATGACATGTAGTCCCAAGAGCAGGACGTCTGAAGACCCTCTGGGACGTACGCACTCCAGCCAAAGAAAGGAGGCAGACTCCAACCCAGAGAATAGAGCCATAGCAGTGCGAGTACTGTACTAGTCCTGCTTTGACTCACCTGGCCTAGCAAAGCAAGAGGCCGGGTTATGGCGAGGCAGCGGTCAAAAGCTATAGCAGTTAAAGTCATCATTGAGCAGATCCCAAAGAGGCCACCACAGAAGGCATACAGCTCGCACACACGCTCGCCGAACACCCAACGCCGGTGAAGGCTGGCCACAAAGAACACAGGTGACTGTGTGAGCGACATGAAGAAATCCGACATGGCCAGGTTGACCACCAGCATGTTTCCTGGTGTGCGCAGTGGGCGGCTGCGGCAAAACACATAGATAACCAGAGCATTTCCTATCACACCCGTGATCCCCACTATAAGGATGAACGATCCGAGAATGTAGTGAGCGTGATCCGGGACGTCCACGTTAGGAAAAATGTGTGCGATCTCATTGTGCTGAATGGGGGTCGGCCAGTGGGATGGTACATGCTGCATCTTGTAGTTTTCAGCACTCAGGGACTCCTTAAACACAGCTGTGCAGTTTGAATCATCTGGGTGGCAGAGATACTCACTCTGAGTTAAATGCAGGTTCATGGTCTTGGTAATGCAAAAATTCACCAGGGATCTGTCCAAATTATAAGGTATGTTTAAAACAGAATTGCATAAATGTAGGTTAACAGAAGACTTGGTGAAAAGCGTACAAAAAAAAAAAAAAAGACCACCGTATCTCGTATCTTCTTTTAACCTGAGTGAAAATGTCCCTAGCATTTGCTTTTTATATTCATATTGATCATTGCACACAGAAGGGCATTGATTTATGTTCTCTGGTCTGGTCTGATTTTATATCCATTTTTTTCGCACATATGATGAAGATTTAGTGTTAATATTAGTGGACTCTGAATTAAGTCTGACGAAAAAGACACATTAAACACGTTAATATACCTTCAATATACGCCGTTCTCTAAAATTGCATGCGTCATTCAGCAAAGAACAAGAGCAAGAGGGAAAAGTAGACCATTACTAACTATCGACTTTTAGAGTCATTAAGTGACTAAATGTCACTACTGCTTAAATTCTGGACAAAATGTTAGCCCTAAAGAGGTTAAGATGGAAAAAAACTACACCCAAAATGTAGCTAAATTGATGTTTGAGTGGCTGTGATGAGTTGAATCAATAACGTAAAATGTAGAGCAAAGCATTTGTCGCTACAAATAACTTTTTTAGGAGAAAGGAGATTTTTTTCACAAAGTGCTTAGTAACAGTGAACATTCACCTTGATGCATTGGAAAATCTCGGAAATATAAATTGAAATAAACGAGATATGACAGAGATTTGAGTTTTATGCTGGAGCTGTTCAATTTTTATTCATTTATAACACTGTAGGAGGAAGTGAGAGCAGCGATTAAGAGGATGAAGAGTGGAAAGTAGGTTGGACCAGATGACATACCTGTAGAAGCATGGAGATGTTTAGGAGAGATGGCAGTGGAGTTTTTAACCAGATTGTTTAACAAGATTCTGGAAGGTGAGAGGATGCCTGAGGAATGGAGAAGGAGTGTGCTGGTACTGATCTTTAAGCATAAGGGAGATGTGCAGACCTGCAGTAACTACAGGGGAATTAAGTTGATCAGTCACACCATGAAGTTATGGGAAAGAGTAGTGGAAGCCAGGCTGAGAGAAGAGGTGACCATCTGTGAGCAACAGTATGGTTTCATGCCGAGGAAGAGCACCACAGATGCCTTATTTGCTTTGAGGATGTTGATGGAGAAGTATAGAGAAGGACAGAAGGAATTGCATTGTGTATTTGTGGATTTAGAGAAAGCGTACGACAGGGTGCCGAGAGAGGAGTTGTGGTACTGTATGAGGAAGTCAGGTGTGTCAGAGAAGTATGTGAGGGTGGTGCAGGACATGTATGAGGACAGTGTGACAGCAGTGAAGTGTGCAGTAGGAACGACAGACTGGTTCAGGGTGAGGGTTGGACTACATCAAGGATCGGCCCTGAGCCCTTTCCTGTTTGCAGTGGTGATGGACAGGTTGACGGACGAGGTCAGACAGGAGTCTCCCTGGACTATGATGTTTGCGGATGATATTGTGATTTGTGGTGAGAGTAGTGAGCAGGTTGAGAAGAGCCTGGAGAGGTGGAGATATGCGCTGGAGAGAAGGGGAATGAAAGTCAGTAGGAGTAATACAGAGTACATGTGTGTGAATGAGAGGGAGGGCAGTGGAGTGGTGCGGTTGCAGGGAGAAGAGGTGGAGAAGGTGGAGGAGTTCAGGTACCTGGGGTCAACAGTGCAAAGTAATGGAGAGTGTGTTAGAGAAGTAAAGAAAAGAGTGCAGGCAGGGTGGAGTGGGTGGAGAAGAGTGGCAGGAGTGATTTGTGATAGTAGGGCATCTGCAAGAATGAAAGGGAAAGTTTATAGGACTGTGGTGAGACCTGCAATGTTGTATGGATTAGAGACCGTGGCATTGAGTAGAAGACAGGAGGTGGAGCTGGAGGTAGCAGAGCTGAAGATGTTAAGGTTTTCGTTGGGAGTGACGAGGATGGACAAGATTAGAAATGAGTTTATTAGAGGGACAGCACATGTAGGATGTTTTGGTGACAAGGTGAGGGAGGCGAGATTGAGATGGTTTGGACATGTGCAGAGGAGGGACATGAATTATATTGGTAGAAGAATGCTGAGGATGGAGCCACCAGGTAGGAGGAAAAGAGGAAGACCAAGGAGGAGGTTCATGGATGTGGTGAGGGAAGACATGCAGGTAGTTGGTGTGAAAGAGGCAGATGTAGAGGACAGGGTGGTATGGAGACGGATGATCCGCTGTGGCGACCCCTAATGGGAGCAGCCGAAAGAAGAAGAAGAAGAAGTGTACAAAAGTTTACTGTGACTTAAATTGCAGCTGTTCCACTTGAAATAATTATAAAACAATAAAAAGCAGTAAAAAATGCGTATTATAGCTCTAGAAAGGAGCGGGACAGGAGGCCGTAGTACCAACTGCAATCACTGCTTTAAAGCCAGTCTCTGCAACCACATCACAGCCTCACACTGTGTCTGTTTCTTCTTTATACATGTTTGTATATTTATTCATGTGTTATGCTTCATTGATCATGTAAATTAATTTTAGTATACTTCTATCTCTCTGTTCTGCTTTAATATGTGAATTTTCCTCGGGTGTAAATAAAGTGATCTATCTATCTATCTGTCTGTCTGTCTGTCTGTCTGCAATTCTATCCTGTTTTTTTGTTTAAAAAAAAAAAAACACAGAAAATATGATTATAGTCTGTAGTAATACCATTATAATCTTATTATAATATTTAGTCCTCTGCCTTTTATAATTACAAAAAAAGTGTTAAGGTTTTAAAAGCACTGTAATGAGAGAAAAAGATGGAATTCATAAAAAAATAAAAAAAAAATGTGTCAGACAAAAAACAACCAGGAGGTGGCAGCCTTTGTACGTCTACACAATCTATCATCTAACAATGCCGGGAGAGAAGCCAAGCAGAAGTTAGTATTTTGTGGAATGTTATTAATTTGGTCTATAGTCTTAAATAGCCCATATTTCATATTTATTGAACATCAAATTTGCTCCCTTGCACATCCTTCATCACGTCTGTGTCAGCACCTGCAAAGTGAACATTTTGTGAATAGGCAAGAAAGTGATCCCACGATCTTCACTTTTGTGTATGAAGCTTGACAATGTATCTGGAAAACATGAGCCTATAAACTCACACACATTCTTTAGTTCATTTATACTTCATTTTATACTTTAGTTCCACTGAAAGGTGGTCAGTGGTCTTACTTACACTTGGATTTCTCACTTTCCTTCAATAAAGATGCATCATAAAGTATGGTTTCGGTGTTGGCCAAGCAGAATCCATTGGACCTCCAAACATCTGGGAAGAAACATCATCATCAGATAAAATATGTGAAGAACGAAACAATTTCCGTGTGTATTTTTAAATATAAAACAATAGCAATGATGAATTCTTTATTCTGATTGGTCAGGCATTTCAATTTCACAATCTATAAACCTAACAATAAACAAATAAAGAATAAGTTCTATGATGTATAATCATTAATTTGGTGATGTTTTCTGTGAGGATTTTATTCAGAATTTAGTCTCTAGGGTTGGTATTAGAATCAGTCTAAAATAAAGTTTTTAACTTTTTTAATTTGTCTACTTGAAATAAGAAAAAAGAATGGCTGGTGAGGAAATGCTTACTATAACGTAAGTTAGAAACAGAAACTAGCTTGTCTAACATTTCCACAAGATGAAATGCAATTATAAATAGATCATATTATGATGTTTGATGTTTACTGAAATGAAAACTGGTATCACTGGCTAATTTCTGTGGTTAAAAAAAATACTCTCTGTGGTGCTTTTACAGATCAGTGATTGTTTAGTGTCGGGCCGCAGAACATCATCCCGTCGCTGATTATTATCCCAGAGCTGTGAAGTTCTTTATAAAAGATAATCTGAAGACAAACCTGCCTCTGTGACAGGACTGAAAGGCTGAAATGTGTCATAAGTAATGTTCATAGCCTCCTCAGGTAGGGGTTCCTCATCTGATGTGAGTAATGCCTCATACTGGGAATACTAAGAAAGACAAACACTCAGTACAAAAAAATTAAAAAAAATGGCAAAACTGTTGAATTGAAACCATTTTCCTACCTTATTAAACATACAGATTATACTGTTCAGTAATTTTTCCACCTCGTCCAACTGGCTTTGTGTCATTGCTGACTCCATGATTCAGTTAGCTTTGGAGGTGCACGCTAATACAAAACATTCAGAGTTTAAAATAGCATTATTTCTTTAAAACTCATGCCGTCTGCCTAAAATTGTTGGATCGTTAAATGTAAAGTGTAAAAAAATATCACTGCCATAAACACACTTCTGGAAATGATTATTTGGAATTTCTAATATATCGTAAACACACCTTATACTTTTGTCTGACTTTTTGCCCATCTTTTTATTTCTCACCTCAGGGATGAAAAGTATTTATTACTTCACACCTCTACACCCACAGTTCTCTAGGGGTGATTTGAAAAGTAAATGCCACTTAGATTTGGATAGTTTCCTTTTAGAATATTAAATGTGCTCACACCGGCTGGTTTTATTCCACTTGTCAGGGTGTCTCATATGAATCTGTAACTGTAACTTTTACCTGTCTTACCTAGTATTAACTAGCTGTGTATTTGTTTTATTTATCTAGGTGTTTCTAGAGGGTTTTTTTGTTGGACATTGTCTCAAATCAGCTTTACAGAATGTAAGAATTATAGAGCAAAAAGATTTGTTTGAATTATGCATATTTATCCTCAATGAGAAAGCCTGCGGCGACTGTGGCAGAAAAAAACTCTCTTCAGGTGGTAGGAGGAAGAAACATTGAGAGGAACCAAACTCAAAAGTGTGTGATTATAAATGATCTCCTTTATACAGTCCTATACATTCAGTTGAAGTTGTGAAACCAGGAGCTCCTAAGCAACTCATAAAATAGCTCAACATCTGAGATCATTATAGATCAAACACCAACTCCTCCATGCCAGATGTCCAAATGTTTAATAATGGAGAAACGGCATGTGTTGAATTTTTTTTTTTTTTTGGAGTAGCAATTAAAAGGTTGTTTATTAAGAGATTGTTTGTCCCCAAAGTCTAATGTCCAAACTCTTCATGAAGTGGGATCCAAATGGTGCTGGTACATCTCCGGTTTGGTTTGAACATTAAAAAATAGCTAGATGAATATTGGCAATGAAAGACTGTTGAACTTTTCATCATTGAAACCCATAGGTTGTATGTGAAATATGGAGGTTGGAAAATAATGGTGTTGTGTGAAAGCACCATGAACTAATCTGAGATCAAATTAACTAATTCAAACAAATTTGGTCCTCTATTAAACATTATGCAGCTGATTAAGTGGGTGAATGTATTAATCAGCCAGGATCACATCTGATATCTGAAAACCACTAAGCACACTTATTAGCTTGGTTTTATCATCGCTGATGCTTTTCGTGTATCTGACAAACTGCACAAAAGATTTAACCTACACTTAATTTAATGTCAGTGCAAGCTGACTATATAATTCTTTCAATCAAATGGATTTGTTTAAAGTGCACATGAAAAGTTACATAACCTTCCAGTGACTACATTCTTCATAGTATTGAACTAAACAATTATCTAATCTGCATTTTTCGTCATTTTTGTTGAGAAACCTGTAGCCAGACAAATTATGAAGAAAAGAAACACTCACCCACTTCATGGAAATGAATTCACTTCACGTTCACCTCATTTAGCTTTTATGGAAGAAAAAGTTTCGTAGTTCTGTTTAAAAGCATGTATTAATATACACAATAGATCTGTGCAGGGATTTCATTTATGTGCCTTCTCTATCTGCTGTTAAGTCATGTGAGGGACCCAAGACGTTCGTAAGGGTAGGGGGTAAAACTTAGTTGACTTCAGTTTGGAGCTATTCCAACATTCCCCTCCGTATCTATGGAAAATGTGGCTCCAAGTTGGTTACACTTAATATGCACAACTGGGATTTCACTCTGAGGAACAGACTAGAGGTCGAGCCACATGGGTATATATATATATATATATATATATATATACCCATGTG
>JAAIIK010000072.1:1892416-1911673 GCA_014706435.1 Silurus glanis | reverse complement strand
TGGCTCAGGTCTTATTTGACTGATCGCTATCAGTTTGTTGATGGAAATGGTGAGTTCTCCACACTCTCTGAGGTAAAGTTTGGTGTTCCTCAAGGATCTGTCTTAGGCCCTCTGCTTTTCTCTTTATATATGCTGCCTCTTGGTGAAATTATTCATAAACATGGTATTCGCTTCCATTGCTATGCTGATGATACACAGCTGTATATTTCAGCAAATCCAGATGAGAGAGATCAGCTTAACAATGTTGGGAAGTGTGTAAAGGACATTGGACAGTGGATGCTTGATAACTTTCTTCTGCTCAACTTAGATAAGACGGAAGTACTTTTACTAGGACCACATGCAGCTAGAAGTAAACTTTCTGATTACATAGCATCTCTGGATGGTGTTTCTGTCTCAGTGTGTACAGCAGTCAAAAACCTTGGTGTGATTATTGAGATATGATGATATGATATAGAAATATGATGTTGCAGGATGCAGAAAAACTAGTTCATGCTTTTGTTACATCTAGATTAGAGTACTGTAATGTTTTACTATCTGGGTGTGCGAGTAATTGCATAATAATAAGCTTCAGTTAGTTTAGAATGCAGCAAGAGTCCTCACTAGATCTGGAAAATATGACCACACTACCCCTGTTTTAATCAGTCTACACTGGCTCCCAATCAAATCTCGCATTGATTATAAAATACTACTACTGACGTATAAAGCACTTAACGGTCTCGCACCGCAGTATCTGAGTGAACTTCTGTACCAGTATGATCCTCCACGCCTACTTAGATCAAAAGGTGCAGGCTATTTGTTGGTACCTCAAATAATGAAGACTACAGCAGGAGGCAGATCTTTCTCTTATAAAGCCCTACAGTTATGGAACAACCTTCCAATCAGTGTTCAGGACTCAGACACAGTCTCAGTGTTCAAGTTGAGGTTGAAAACATTTATTAAGTCAAGCCTTTTATCTGTAGGTTTTTCTTAGGTAAAGGCACAGATCTGGAGGGATCATGGATATAGATTGTTCGGTGAACTGTGGTATTTGTGTACTGTTGTCCCCTCACTTTCACACGTTCACTCAGGTTTGTTGACGGTGGTGTTTTGGGTCGTCTCATATCCCAGAGATCAATAATGTCTGTGTTACCTTCTGGTTCTCGCTTTTAGCTATGCTGCCATAGCGAGTCTTGCCAGAGTCCAAAATGCACAGTGACATTAACTTTCATACAATAAGGACACATAATAATCCATATCCTTTTCTTCCTGTCACCCCTCTTCTCTCCCTCTCTCTCTCTCGGTCGAGTTAAACATGCTCCTGAGGTTCCAGTGACCACTGTTCCTGCCCCTTTTCCCTCCGTAGATCTTCCCACTTCGTCCAGGTCTGCCTCTGGATAGTGTTCTCTTCGATTGGAGGCCACTCTGTGCAGCTGGGGATGGTTTCTCATCAAAACCTTGGGTGGTTCCATGAAATTCCGGAGTAAGAACGGGCGCTTTGAGGATGGATTTGGATTGTAGTTAATGTCAACAGTCTGCTACATCAAGTCAAGTCAAGTGGCTTTTATTGTCATTTCTACTATACACAGTGGTAGACAGTACACAGTAAAAACTAGACAACGTACCTCCGGAACCCTGGTGCTACACTAAACAATAACATAAAGCTACAACACAACACAAGCTACATAAAGTGCATCGAGTGCAACTGGTGCAAACAGTGCAGACAAAAACAGTACAGACACACAACACAAGACAAGACACAAAACCAAGATCGCGCCGACCAGTAAACCTACTGTATATTTAGTTATACAGTACTGTGAACTGTAAAAACTATACCCGGGAGTGAATATAAGAGCACAATGTAGTGCAAAAATACAGCAGCAGTCAAGATGTGCAGAAGACAGCATGTAAACAGTGTAGTATAATATAACAAAGTCGAAGGTGCAAAAAAAAAAGCATGTAAACAATATAGTAGTCAAAGGTGCAAAAGACGGCATGTAAACAGTAATACAGTGAAAGGTGCAAAAAAACAGCAGTTAGAGAGTGTAGTACAGTCAAATATAAATAATAATAAATAGATGATGGTGGAATGGATTGAGATGAGTGATGAGTGTGTGTTAAGTGTTAAGTCCATGTTGTACAGTTTGATAACACACATTTGAGTGTGTGTGTGTGTGTGTGTGTGTGTGTGTGTGTGTGTGTGTGTGTGTGTGTGTGTGAGAGAGAGTTCCCTTTAGTTCTGTGTATTAAGTAGCCTCGGATGCTTCGGAACCGTTTTCCTGATGGCAGGAGAGTAATAAGTGTGTGTGACGGGTGTGTGTGTGGTCATCCCCAATGCTGTTTGCTTTGCGGATGCAGTGTGTGGTGTAAATGTGCATAATAGAGGGGAGAGAGACTCCGATGATCTTCTCAGCTGTCCTCACTATCCTCTGTAGGGTCTTGCGGTCCGAGACGGTGCAGTTTTCAAACCAGGCAGTGATGCAGCTGCTCAGGATGCTCTCAATGGTCCCTCTGTAGAACATGGTCAGGATGGGGGGAGGGAGATGGGCTTTCCTCAGCCTTCTCAGGAAGTAGAGACGCTGCTGGGCTTTCTTGGTGATGGAGCTGGTGTTGAGTGACCAGGTGAGGTTGTCCGCCAGATGAACACCAAGGAATTTCGGTGCTCTTGACGATCTCCACTGAGGATCCATCAATAATCAGTGGAGAATGGTCGCTCTGTGCTCTCCTGAAGTCCACAACCATCTCTTTCGTTTTGTCGACGTTCAGAGTCAGGTTGTTTGCTCCACACCAGGCAGTTAACCGTTGCACCTCCTCTCTGTATGCTAACTCGTCGTTCTTGCTGATTAGACCCACCACGGTCATGTCATCAGCAAACTTGATGATATGATTCGAGCTGTGCATTGCTACACAGTCGTGTGTCAGCAAAGTGAACAGCAGTGGACTGAGCACACAGCCCTGTGGGGCCCCAGTGCTCAGTGTGGTGGTGCTGGAGATGCTGTTCCCGATCCGTACTGACTGAGGTCTCTCAGTCAGGAAGTCCAGGATCCAGTTACAGAGGGAGGTGTTCAGGCCCAGTAGGCTCAACTTCTCAATCAGGTGCTGAGGAATGATTGTGTTGAATGCTGAGCTGAAGTCAATGAACAGCATTCGTACATATGAGTCCTTGTTATCCAGGTAGGTGAGGGCCAAATTGAGGGTTGTGGAGATAGCATCGTCCGTGGAAGGGTTTGGACGATACACAAACTTCATGGGGTCCAGGGAGGGTGGGAGCTGGGTCTTAATGTGCCTCATGACGAGCCTCTCGAAGCACTTCATCACGATGGGAGTGAGCACGACGGGACGATAGTCATTGAGGCAGGATATGGTAGACTTCTTCGGCACAGGAACGATGGTCGTTGTCTTGAAGCACGTGGGAACAACGTTACTGCTCAGGGAGATGTTGAAGATGTCAGTGAAGACATCCGCTAGCTGTTCTGCACATTCCCTGAGCACTCTGCCAGGAATGTTGTCAGGTCCAGCAGACTTCCGTGGGTTAACTCTGCATAGAGTTTTCCTCACTTCAGCTGTGGTTAGACAGAGCACCTGGTCAGTGGGAGGAGGGGTGGTCTTCCTCGCCTTCACGTTGTTCTGTACCTCAAACCGGGCATAGAAGTCGTTCAGCGCATCTGGGAGGGAGGGGTCACGGTCACAAGCAGGTAATGTTGTCTTGTAGTTTGTGATTGCCTGGACGCCCTGCCACATGTGCCGGGTGTCTCCACTGTCCTGGAAGTGGTCGTGGATTTTCTATGTGTGTGCGCGCTTCGCCTCTCTGATGCATTGACTCAGGACTACAGTTTGCTTCTGATCACCATCACTGCACCCTGTATATTTGCAATAAATGGATATTCGGTGCAACCCAGATGAGGATGGGTTCCCTCGAGTCTGGTTCCTTTGAAGAATTCTTCCTTATGCCATCTCGGGGAGTTTTTCCTTGCCACAGTCGCCACCGGCTCACTCATCAGGGATAAACTTACACCTATAAAGAACATATTCATTTTTTTTATCACCACATTATCTGTGTAAAGCTGCTTTGAGACAATGTTAATTGTTAAAAGCGCTATACAAATAAAAATGAATTGAATTGAACTGAAATTAAATGTGTCTCATAAACAAGAACAGATGTTTGGTTTATTTCAATAAAACACATTTATTTATTTATTTTCATTAAAAGGATTTTAAGGATTTGCTGTCATTATTGAAATTTTTACCTGCAAGAAAAAGTATCAATCCATTCACATGAGTAAAACGCAATTAAATAATGTTAAACTTTTTACACATTCACTCTCGTGGCTCTCTTCAGTTTCTTATTAGTTTTGTGGAGGGGTTTTTTTTGTGCGTGTTCTTCAATAAAACCTCAAATCTGTGTGGTACAGTGATTGTAGCATCGCTCCTGCTGCCCCCAGTGGCTTCTCCCTGTATTACATTCCACCCTCAGACACAGACATGTCTAGCATTTCTGGCAGTGGTGAAGTAAATTAAGGCACTTGATCCTTGACATTATTGATTACTCAGACTAATCACTGCAGCCTTAGTCTTTGTTATTTGAACGTTCGAGATCGTTTGGAAGTCCCGAGAAGAGAAGAGTTCTCAGGGGTGTGGTGTTTGCGTGTGTGTCGTAGCAACAGTTGCCGGTCGGGGGTTGAGTACTGGCACAGCGGGCAGGGGAACGACTCTCCAGTGTGATGCCGCCGTGAGTGGAGGTCCAAGCTTTTCTTTTGGATGCTGCAATTATAATAGGAGATGCAATTCTTTAGATTAGATTGGATACAACTTTGTAATTGTGCAGAATACAAGTACAGGGTCAATGAAATGCAGTTAGCATATAACCAGAAGTTCAAATAGCAATGTATATAAATAAATATAATATAAATATATATAAATATTAGGGCTGTCCAATGTTAGTAGCGCGTTAACGCAAATTAATTTTAGCGGCACTAATTTTATAAAGATTAATGTAGCACGCATTTCTGTTTGACCATTTTTATTAAAAATATAAATAATCAAATATAAAAAGAGGCGAAACTAAAACCTTCAACACAAGATGCATTTATTCACAAGGTCCTTTCTTTACTTTCTTCACCTAAAATCATTTTTAATCACTAAAAAATTTGTTTTACTGATGCGCCAAGTCCCAAATCAAGCATCACAGTCCGCCATGATGCGCACATCCGGCAATTAAAACCGTCCGTGTGGAAACATAAGAAAGGTTCCATTTGGTGTCCTGATGGTTTACGAAAATTTTAAACACCATAATTATTTTAAAACATTTACAAGTATATTTTGTCTTCATGCTCTACGTTGAGTCTGGTTTCACTAATAATAAACATACATTTGCATAAAGCATCCATATTCGTCCACATTGATTAGAGTATTAAAAACTTGAAAAGTATTCATTTAAGGTACATTAAGAACAGATAACATTGTGCGAATAAGAAACTTTAACCGATTGACAGCCCTTATATATCGAATATAAATATATAAAAATAATATCTTGTCCATACTCATGTCATGACCATCTAATCTCAAAAAACTAATTTGGTTATTTAGTAAATGATTCACATGATCAGGTGGTCAATCCGTGATTGCAGTGGATACTGAACTTATTTAAATTGACATATATGGCATTGGGTAAACACCCTTATCCAGAGTAACGTACAATTATCATAAATACAGCTGAAAAGTTGAGGCTTCAGGGCCTTGCTCAAGGGCCCAGCAGAGGCAGCTTGGCACAGCAGGGATTTGAACTCACGACCTTCCAAACAGAGGTCTGGCATCTTAACCACTGAGCTACCACTTCCTATTGATCGCTGGGTTTAATCAATTTAAAGTCAATTTAGAAAAGTCAACCTAGCATGTTTTGGGGCCGTGGAAGGAAACCAGAGAACATGTAGGAATCTGCAAAATGTCTCACCATGCCATTGCATCACCAATTGTGCCTTATCTAAAAACTGTATTTACAGAATCTAAAAGCTGCACAGGAACATGACATTGCAACTATTTAACCAAATACCATGTGTCTACAGTCGATTGCAGAAGTGTGTTTGTGGCTTCTGGGTTGCAAAAAAAAAAATTTTTCTCTGGAAGAAAACCGTTAATTTTCACATTATAATTTCACCTAAATATTATAGCATTTCAGTCTAAACGCTTTCCTTCCTGCTTATAAATCAAGAAGCAATAGTGTTAGCAAACATTGCAGTATCATTGAATATACTATTGCTTAGGAAATCTACGTACGTTCTTAACAAATATCTTTCCTTCGAATGTTCTGCCCAAGGTTAGTGGTTTTCTATTCCGTGTTTCATCATATAGAGCAGGGGTCACCAACCTTTTTGACACCGAGAGCTACTTCTTGGGTACCGACTAATGTGAAGGGCTACCAGTTTGATACACAATTCTGAAATAACAAATTTGCTCAAGTTACCTTTAATTATATGTTATTATTAATAGTTAATGATATTCATCTATAGCAGGTGTGTCAAATTTAATTGCACAGAGGGCCAAAACTCAAAGCACACTTTAGGTCGCGGGCCGAACAGGATAAACTTTTATTGAACACACTAAAACAATGTTTTTTTTAACATAAATATGAATAAAAACAGACAGGAATATTATTCCAGAATAAATAAACTTAAACTTTAAATATTTTGCTCTCCATAAAAATATCTCCTGTCCAAATTATACAAGTTAGAAATATGAACATGCTGCGAAAAAACCCTGAACAAATAAATACAAATTGTGCTTTTAAGTAAACGTTAAAATAACAACAAATCAAAACAATCAGATTTCTTTGCTCTTATGCCATTTTATAAAAAATTATCTTAAACTTTAAATAACTTAAAATATTTTGCTCTCCATAAAAATATCTCCAGTCAAACACCAGACGTCTCACACCTTCATCATGCAGCTCTTCAGAAACTCTCCCTCAGTAAATAACCGGCTGATGTGCCTCTGATTTCTCCTCTGTTTTCACACCAGCTTCACTTTGTGATTTTGCTCTGGTGAAAAACGTCTGCTGAAATGTCAGATTCTTCTTTAACTCTTCTACTTTCTGTATCTTCTGCTCTGCATTCAGGTTTTTCAGCTTCTCCTGATGTTTTCTCTCGTATTTCCGTCTTAGATTCAATTCCTTAATTACAGCCGCATTCGCTCCACATATAAAACAAGGGTTTACCGGCAGTGTCAGTAAACATCTACTCAGAATCCCATCGCTTTTGAAAGGCTCTGTTTTCAGAATGAACTTTTCTCTTCGCCACTGTGAGGCGCTGTTTCACAATAACTTTACAATAGGTTTAAATACATCAACAGAAGCTCGATTTGATTGACGCTGGAATGTTCCCAGGTAGTCTAGCGTTCGGTAAGACAGCTGAAGCGCTGCATTATGGGATCTGTAGTTTCTGTGTTATCAGCGCTTCATATCGCTGGGACATTAATCACAATAATAATAGATCTTTATAAAATCATCTCGCGGGCCGGATGTAATTGTACGTCGGGCCGGATTTTACCACTTACCGGATTTAACAGTTTATGTGAAGACACTGATCATGTTAATGATTTCTCACAATAATTAATCAACAATGATTTAACAAGGTAGGAAACAGCTATTTTTAGAAAAGGTTCGCGGGCGACTCACGTGGTCCTTGCGGGCGACCGGGTGCCCGCGGGCACCACGTTGGTAACCCCTGATATAGAGTGTGTGGGTGTGTAATTACCAGCTGTAAGGACAGTATTGGCATTGGTAGGGCTTCTCCTGAGTGTGTGTCCGTGAGTGTCGTCTAAGAGAGCTCCTGTCGATGGAGGCATACGAACACTGCGAACACTTGTAAGGCTTTTCACCTACACCAATCAAAAGGAAATCATTATTTTTTTCACCCAACAGGGTTTAAGTACAACCTAGAAAACACTCAGATGTCATTGAAACCAAAGTCATCCACATTAGTCTCTACATAAAAGGAACTTTCATTTACATATTATGCAAAGAATCATTAAACATAGAGTTTAATCAAAGAGTGAAAGTGGTGAAACAGCTGTGCTATTCTGTATTAAATGTAGGGCTGCAACAACTAATCGATAAAACCGATAATGAAATTCGTTGTCAACGAATGCCGTTATCGAATAAATTGGGCTGCTCAAGTTACGGTTTAGTGTGACGGCTAAACACAGATAACACAACCACTTGCGAAAATGGCGGACAGTACAGGGTCAACCGGCCGCAGGAAAAAGTGTGCGTCCCAAGTCATCCAAAGCATTGGAGCATTTTATATTAAACCCAACAAAGAAAACTGTACCTGGAGGTTATGCAAACCGGAGCCTGTGTGGGATGGAAGTACCACAGTGATGCAGGAGCACGTGAAAAGAAAACACACTGGTGTCACGGATGAAGGCGAAACATCAGCACGTTAATCAAAAACTGTATAATGATCATCATGTGAAAATGATACAGTTTAATGAAGTGCTATTGTGTAAACTGTTTGTAACTTTGGGACGGTCGCACTGGATCTGTTCTGGCGGGACTCACGAGCATCAGGTTGCACAATCGGCTTGCTCACGACATGTGATGGATTCAATTAAAACGGTGCAAACGAACACTAACTCTAAAAGCAGAAAATAACAGCAGCAGAAAACGATTACAATTACGATTTTTTGTCCCTGTTGTGGTTTTCAGGGAATGAATATACATTTGTATCTCCGTTTCATTCTCTTTTTTATAGTTTTTTTTTTTCCTTACAACAGTAACATATCTGTTTTCAAATGTGATTTTATTTATTTATTTTTTATATTGTGGCTTTTAGCATTTTTTAAGTACACTTTTATACAGTTTTACTTAGTTATAAAAGGCAAAAACTTAAATTAATATAATTAAAAATATATATATATATATTATCCGATTAATCAAAATAATAATAATAATAATAATAATAATAATAATAATAATAAATAAGAAAATAGATAATAAATAAATCATTCGATTAACCGATTATCAAAATAATCATTAGTTGCAGCCCTAATTAAATGTTATCCTTAGTGTTGTGTACAATTAAAAAAGTAACTGTCCAACAGTCTGAATGCAGAAAAGGTGTCAAAATATGTTCACAACCACAAACCCGATTCTAGTGCAACATCTACCCAGAAGAGCAGAGGTTAATATTCCAGAAAATAAAACTAAATGTGGAATGGGATGATTAAAAAGCACATGGGAATCTTTTGGTCAGATGTCCACTTCACTCAAGGAAAACATTTGAAATATATTTTGGACTTTCATTAAGTGAATTGTATTTCCAGGCTGCCACACATATGAGATTGCACTGAGAAAATGTTTTTATGCCATATATTCGATTAAAACGAATAGAATTGTCAATACCTGTATGGACACGCATGTGCTGGATGAGTGAGGCTTTCAGTCTGGTGCTGTAGTGGCAGCGAGGACATTTATAAGGCTTTTCTCCCAGGTGAATATCCATGTGACGCCGCATGGTCAGCCTGGTGGAAAACTTTCTGTGAACACAAACACCACATTCTGTTCAAATATACACCACATGTTTGAAGAAAAAAAAGATATATTCTTAACAAATCATTGAAAACGTAAAAGTTTCAAAAGTCTTAGGACAAGTTATAAAAATCCAATTTACACCAATCAGCCATAACATTAAAACCACCCGGCTAATAACGTGCACAAAACAGCTCTGACCCAGAGGACATCACAAGCACTCTGAAGGTGTGCTGTGGTATCTGGCACCAAAATCCAAAATCCTGCATGGAACAGACTAGGGGTGTGCGATTTTGAAGAAAAATTATATCTCGATATTTATTGGGGATTTTGCTGATAACGATAATATACTGCATGATTTAAAAATATGTATTATGGTTATAAATTTCTTATATGGTACTAGCTCCCTTTCACAATGTCTAAAGTATACAGAATAATTGAAACAATATATTGAAAGACAGGGTATTTATTATTTAAAGATGAAGCATTCAAGTAAGAACAACGAAAATCACTGCTCTGTTGAAAAGCGAACTTGTCAGGATTCGGCGGATTTTCCCGGGTAATGGCCCAGGTGTTTTTATCGTTCGCGCCACGGCCATAAATAGCTCTCTTTTTGTGCCAGTTTGTCTGCTTTGGTTCAATGATGCCTGCTTAGTTCCTCTGTGTAAGTTTGCTTCGCAATTTGTTTGGTTTTACTTTCATGTGGGCGGTTTTTTTTCCCCTTTTTTGTTTTTGTATTGATGATTATTTTTTGGTTTTGGACTTTTTCTTTTCTTTTTCCCCCCACTTTGTTGCCTTGTTCTTTTAATAAACATCATGGACACTTCGAGCTGCGTACAGACAGAAATGCGCAGTACAAACAACAAGCAATTTTTCTTTAAAAAATCACTTTTATCGCACACGATATATATAAATCGCACACCCCTAGATCAGAATTGTTTGTCCAGCACATCTCACAGATGCTGGATTGAGATCTGAGGGAATTTGGAGGCCAAGTCAACACCTTGAACGCGAACAATTCCTGAACAATTTTTTGCATTGTGGCAGGGAGCATAATTCTGCTGAATGAAGCTACTGCCATTAGGGATTAGTGCTGCCATTAAGGAGGGTCTGCAACGATGGGGGTAGTACACATTAAATTAACATTCACATGATTGCCAGGACAAAAAGGTTTCCCAGCAGAACATTCCTCAGAGCTTTCCACCACCTCTACCAGCTTGCCTTCTTCCTATAGTGCATCCTGGTGCCATTTCTTCCAACGGTAATTGACTTGCACCCAGTCATCTACACAAAGTAAAAGAAAATGCGATTCATACGATCAGACCACCTTGGTCCACTCCTGATGCCCACTGTAGGTGCTTTGTCCCTCCTTTAACCTCTTTTTTTAGCTAACCATTGCATACTGAGAACTCCCTATATGCCCTGCCATTTTGGAGAAGTTCTGGCTCAGTCTTTTAGCCATCACTACTTGACAGGTGCCATTGTATTTGGATGTTCAATGTTCAATCAATGTTATTCACTTCACCTGTCAGTGGTTTTAATCTTTGGCTAATCAGTATATGTGGCAATCTCAGATGCTGACATTACAGAAGCTGTAATTATTATAAATGTTGGAAAACTGCACTGTAATGCAGCCCTCAGAAAAGTTGTATATATTATTAGTAACTTAGAAACTGTAAAAAGAGTCAGTATAACCTACTTATCACAGAGCGTGCAACAGAACTCTTTCCGTTTAGGGGCTTTTAATCCTACGCGTGTCTCTTTCTCAGTGGTTGATACACAGTCCTTTTTGTCCTTTTTCTTCTTTCTCACAACCTGGTGTTTCACATTTATCTTTCCCACATGTCTCCACGACTCCGCCTGCCCATCTCCAAGGCATTTGGTGTAGCCGTTCGTCAACTGAGCATCAAACTTTAGGGAGGATCTGTGTATAGATAACAAATGAACACAGCTTGAAATCTTCTAGCATCTTCAGTGCTGCTGTGGAATCAAGTTTAATGTTTATTTGAAGCAGGAGATACTTACGTGTGGTAGGAACGCTTGCGGTGGGAATCTGTATCAACCTGGGTGTGTTGGTTGAGGATATGCTTCGACATCTTCTTCCAAGCTTTTTCTAAGAGACAGATTTGGTCACTGATAGCCAAATGCAAGGCTTGAGAATGAATGAAATGAAATTTAAGACCTTTATCACGACAATAAAAAAAACACACGTTGTTAGCAACGGGCCTTAACCGAGACCTAAATTCATTTTTTTCAAGCCATGTATCACTAAAGTTGCACTTGTGCTGAAAAATAAAATCCGTTTTATGTCTGTAGCACGATCCAAGAGATTCGTGCGGATAACAGAAAGGTGATTAGCTGTTGCATGTTGGTCTCATTTGTAGTCATAATACAACAGCGAATTATATTTGGTCTAGTGAAATAAAGAACTACAATCACCACAGAAACTAGCAAACAATTCTAAAGTGCTGCTGCAGCATTTCAAGGAGAATTAGAGGTAGCATTACATGGACATCGTAAAAATTAAGACCTGTTTATTAATTAATAATGTTAATTTTAAGACTTTTTTAATACCCCGTGGAAACCCTGATAATGTACCCAAACGCCACTTATGTAAAGCTGTGTGGTAGAAATTGGGGGTCATTTTTACATTTCCTCCGTTTGTAATCAAATTCACATTAATCCTTGCACAAATCAGGGTAATACCTTCCCTCACTGCATCCAGCTAATTTCCATTTCCATGAAATTGCTTTAAAAAAAAAGCTATTTATTGTGTTATACTGCAAAAAATTTTTTCTGCTGCTCTTCATTGTGTATTTCTGTATGGGTCGTGCAAAAGCTTGTCCACATTTCATTCAGATACCAATATATTTAAGGGTTTATTTTATACAAAGGTATAAATTAACTTTTCAATATTTTGAGGTAGATTGTTGTTCTAATCCAGCATTCTTCTGAAGCAATTCTGAACAATCCTGTCAGATTTTAGAAATTTTGATCAATATGGTACACAGCCTTGGTGATTACTTGCTTGAACCCGTCCTAGTTCTCTAATACTTGTGTCTTTTTCTCCATAATGTGAAACTAATTATTTATTAATTAGTGAACAACCCCGGCCCTGAACAGGTGATATTCCAATGTAATGAATAAACTCATGCTTACCTGTGAAATCGCAGTACAAGCACTTAAACTGTCCCTGAAAGTGGCAGCGCTGGTGCATCTCCCACTCCTGCCCCGGGCGACACCACTCGAAGCACAGGGAGCACTGTGTGAGAGACGAGGGCTTAACCTGAGCTAGATTGTGCCTCTTCTGGTGAGCTTCACATAAGTCCGCTCTTTTGAACGTCCTGGGACAGAAAGAACACTTGTGCTGTTTCGACTTCTTTTTTCGTCCATGGCTCCTCCAGTGGCACTCCATATCGGCCCAGTCTGCCGCCGTTCGGCCACAGCGTGGGCATTTAAAGCCATGCTCACCATCATGGCACTTGAGGTGCACCTCCAGCAGGCTATGGTTAGCCAAAACTGCCTGACAGAAGACACAGGAAAGCCCCATTTCCTCTTCAGCCTGCTTTTGCATTTCAGATGGGGTCAGAAGAGGTTGCTTGTCTTCCAGGGAAGTCTCAGAGGTGTCCTGTGCACCTGGTGGCACGGGCAGCACGGAAGGCTGAGAGGGACATTTGGCACTAGAGATCCTGCACAAGCCAAGGGTCATTAAATGAGCCGACTGAGCCATTTCTTCGTCCTCGGCACAGGTAATTTCGTTGGAAAGGGGCCCTCGGAGTCCATGGCTGGAATCCTCAAGCTGGAAGACGTCTCCTTCACTGTGTCTGTCTTCATCAAACAAAGTGCTCACCTTGACAAAATATACCAAGCGCATCACATTAAAACATGGCATCGTCAATATGCTGTATGGCTTCATTCTCTGGGTACAACCTGCTTATAAAGCTTCTGCGATAAAATCTCAGCCATGACTCACCTCGCACGTCTGAGCGACATGAAGGTTGGTGTCGGAGTTGGCGCCCAAGCTGATATCACATGGCGGAGGGCTGTTGTTCTGCAGCATGCCATACATTGGGAGCAGGAACATGCGCTCCATGTCCATGTGGTCCTCACCATTTTTGGAGCCAGAATGGAGCTCATAAGGAGAGGCAGTCAAGCTTTCCACATCATCTTTCTCCAGGCAGGAGAGGTGACGGCACGGTGATGACGATGTTGAAGAATGGCTCTCGGTGATGTGACTGCAGATCCTAGCCTTCAGACCGCTGGTGAATTGGCATACTCGGCAGCGGAACACCTCGACCAAGAAGGCCTCCACCAAAGTGGACAAACGTGCTTCAATGCCTTTGGCTGAGCTGCAGTAAAGGTGGGATGTGACACTCTCTTCGCCAAGTCTCAGCGTTACAGGGTCTATGAGTTGATAAGAGTCTTTAATCCCAGCCATACTGTGACCACACACACACACACACACACACACACACACATATTAATCAAATGATAGAAAGATGTCTTGTCAATAGTACGGAAATCCTAAGAGGTCATGCATTGTAATATATTTTTCAGTCTTGTTTTCTCATGATTTAAAAAAAAAAAAAAGTTTTCTTGTGATCACGACTTAAATTTCTCGTATTCTATACAAATTTATTTAAATCCATGGCCTCTTAAGACTTACGTACAATAGAGATTAAGGGTTCATAATAATTCCTATACTGATCATCATGGTCCACATCTCCAACCCCACATGCGTAGTACAGATCATGGCTTCATAACCCATAAATAAAAATGCCTGCTGTGAATTGAGCTCAGTTATTCCTGTCTATAACAACTGAAAATAATCCTATTGCTGTTCCTGCATGTGCATTAAAGATATTTTAATGCAGTATATTTATAAGTTTACTGAAACTAATTAGTTTTCATTCACATTTTTTTTTCTTCACCTCACCTGGTTCCTAACTTCACTTCTTTGTCCACAAAAGTGAGTCTTTGGTCTTATTAATGCAACTGATTATAACAAACAAACAGTGATCTGTGTTGTTTTGTGGTTCTACATTATAGACGGAAAATCAAACGTGGAAATGTGACTAGCTGTTAGCGTACAGCCTGTTTAGGGATCAAGGAAAAATGTTTAGAAAAAAGGTTAAACGTTAAATCTTTTTTTAACATACTTTAAGTATAGTACAAAACCCACAACGTGTTTACGCCTTTTTTTAAACGGAAGTTACATTCATTAGACTTGCACAAATATTAAATTTCACTCTTTCGAAACTGTGCTGATTATTCGGAACATTGTCGTGTATTGTAGACGTTCCCTAGATTCGCGCGTTCGACGTACCGCGCATGCGCACGACCGACCAACGCTAGTTTCGTTTAGGCTAAGTTGCTAGCGCTGAGGATGGAAACCATGATTAATGAAGCCGTGAACCATTTTGCGTAAGTGAGGTTTTTATTGGCATTTGAAACAGCAAACCTTGTGTATACGGGGTTATTTATAATTGCTTAAATCGTGTTTAGCTCTTTCGAGTATGAAGAAATGTGCGGCTAAGTCACGACTTGCTAACTGCTAAGGTAGTTAGCTTGTTTAGCTCGGGTTGCTAGCGCGAGGTTTCCTTGTGTATATATAACGAGAGATTTGACTGTATTGTGTTATATATGCTTAATAGCACAGTTTGTTTTATGACCAATAAATATTACATAAATAAAATGTTCAATAGATATCTAGCTGTTCAACAGCGTCAGTAAGTATATAACTATATTGTCAAAAGTTTGTGGACACCTGACTGTAAGTGTGGTGTTCCAGATCGCTTTTATACTTTCCTCCACTCTTCTGGGAAGATGTTCCACTAGATTTTGGAAATTTGTGCGCATTCAACCACAAGGGTGTTAGTAAAGTCAGCCTCTTATATAGGTGAGGTGAGGGGGCCTGAGGTGCATTCAGCGTTCTAGTTCATCATGTTCAGGGTTGAGATCAGAGATCATAACAGGCCACTTGAGATCTTTTCACTCCAACCCATCCAAAGCATATCTTCATGGAGTTTGTTTTGTGCACTAGGGCATTGTCATGCTGGAACGGGTTTGGATTTCACAGTACGCCTCAAGCTTTGTGATAATAGTTTGGGAAAGAACCACATATGGCTGGAAATATGTCAGGTCAGGTGTCCTGATACTTTTGTCCACATAGTGTAGATATTGATATGTAAAAAAAGCTTGTTTTTTAAGTGGCAAATTCATTTTTATATTGCACTTGTGGTTGTTCGTGAGTTCTGTCTTTTCACAAACTTTAAGCTCATGTTCTTTTCTTTTTGTCCCGTTTCATCTCTTGACAGAAGTGACAATGCAGCAGGTGAAGACGGAGAGCATAGACTCGGGACGTGTAAGGAGAGCGGCGGCATGGAGAAACCCAAGAGAAAGAAGCACAAACATCACAGCAAGCACAGAAAACACAAATATTCCTCGTTGGAGGAAAAGGAGCACAGACACAAGCACAAGCACAAGCACAAAAAGCGCAGACGCAGGGATTCGTCCAGGATGGACGAGAGTGACGCCGAGGAAGCAGACGAAAAAGTGTCGCCGAAGAGGTCCAGACTGGATGACCTGGCAGCCCTGGAGGATTTAGAGAAGCAAAGGGCTCTGATCCAAGCAGAGCTCGATAACGAACTGATGGAGGGAAAGGTGCACTCAGGAATGGGACTGATACTGCAGGGATACAACTCAGGCTCTGAGGAGGATACGGAGGTGCAGGAGCGGATGTGTAATGGGGATGAGCAGAGGGAGAATCTAGAAGATATTTATATGGCTGGAGCACAAGAAAGCCTTTCGGTTGGTAAAGATGAAGAGCAAAGTCAACACAGTTCCATGGACGAGGAAGGGATGGTTGCCTGGCGGCATAGCAGAAGCAAGTCTTTAGAGAAGGCAATCGAACAACAAAAATTTGATCGAAAAAAGAGTAAAGCGGAGTCTGATACAGACATCAAGGACAGAACTCAAAGTCCATGTCCATCTTTAGAGAAGCAGCCATCCACTAACATTCAGCATTCCAGAGCTGGATGCCCACGGTCCAGATCTCCTGCAAATTCCAGGAAACACAAGGATCCTAATTCAGTTTCTGCAGAGGCAGAACAGGGAAGTAAAAGAGACTCTTCATTTCGGCAGCCTAGGACCAGAAGTAGCGAAAAGTCCAAATCACCAGAGAAGACGAGACGCTCCAGATCAAAAGACAGACATAGCAGATTACCTGAGACTAACCGCAAGCAGGACTCAGACAAGATGTCAGCGAAGTCTCCCTGTAAGGAGGTCTCATCAGGCAAAGAGAACAGATCTCCCCACAGAAGGCACATCCATAGTCCAGTACGGGAGAGATCCTCCCGCAGGAGCAGGGAACGCCATTCCCCTCAACATCCTTCCAACTGCCGCTTCAGCACCCGCAACAGATCTCCAGCCAGAAGGGAACGATCTCGCTCCCCTGATAGAAGACGGAGAGAAGCTGACCGTCAGAGATTCTCACCTGTCAGGTTTGTGAAAGTTGTTTTTCCTTTTAAAATATTCCTGGAATTTAGGATAATTTCCACCAGTTCTACTGATAAAATAAAAGCAATTTTTGTCCCACCTGATTGCTTCTGTAGCATTCTTATATATATTAACAAACACGAAACAGTAATTGTATATCATGTTTTGCACAACTGTATTTGTGATTTAAAAATGACTACTGAATGAACTGATGTTTAAGGGATCACCCATGAAGAACTGTACATTTGAACTCCAACAGACAGCAATGAAACAGAACAAGTAATAAAAATACAATACATTTTTATAGTGAACAATAAAGAGGCACTGGGCCACAAAACCTGAAAAGCAGTGCAAATGCACTTAGGAAGTGGTTTAAAGGACCATATGATCGCTCCAGGGTAAAATTAGATTAGTTTTTCGTAGTTTTTTTAATCGATTGTCTGTGTTCCCTACAGGGTACGGTCCCGAGATGATGCAGCCAGTTGCAGCGGGCCAAATTCGTCACTCGGCCCCAGACGGAGACAGAGTCGTTCCCCCAAGAGACGCACCAGCAGATCTCCTCTTAACAGACGAAGGTGTGTGCCAACAACTGACCCATTAGCTGTATCATAATCGTTATGGAAAACTGTAACAGATTTATGAGAGAGTTTGTTTTTACTGGTGTTGATTTAGGTCTGTGGAGCGGGCCAGGCTGGGCCACAGGTACATGGGGCGCTCAGGATCTCAGGAACGAAAGAGGAAAAGTAGAGAGAAGGATGATAAGTTTAAGGGCAGTCTGTCTGAAGGCATGAAAGCCGAACAGGATGAATCGGATGAAGACGTGTAAGTGCACAAGATGACAGTTTTGTCCGTTTAACATTTCAGCGTTTATAGATTTTCGATTACATTTGAATATCATTGTTTTGGTTTGTGTTGGGCAAAGGAGATTAATCTCTAAACATGAATTGAATTTTGGATTATGTCTGCATACAGTTTGGAGGATTATGATGTGGATGAAGAGGATGAAGAAGCGCTTATAGAGCAGAGGAGACTCCAGCGCTTGGCAATTGTGCAGGTATGTGGCTGTAAGTCTGTTGTTTGGTATACGCCTTGTCAAATTCTATATCTATCATTATATGAGTATATATCATTCATGCATTAATTTTCATATTCAAACCTTCATTATTTTGAAAATTGAATGCAGTGGTTTTAGAGTGATATCCGGCACCTTTTGTTTTTGCATGCTGTGTGCTCATGTATGTAAAATAGATTACTTTTATATTCTGACTATTAACTTTGACATAAAATTCCATAATAATGAAAAATGTAAGTAAGTATTCAGACCAAGATTGAGCTTAGGTAAATATTGTTTGATATTTATTTCTCCAGAACTGAATGGGAGTTTAAATGTAGCAATTTTGAGTGATTGCACATTACCTGTGTAGGTGTGATCAAGTAAAAAGGTACTCCTCATGGACGTCTGTGATCAAATTGTGTTAAGACATGAGCTATATGGACAAATGTATTGGGACACCTGATGTTTCTGACAAAGTTGGAGGCACACAGTTGTATAGGATGTATGTGAATGCAATAGAATTACATTTTCCCTTCACTTGAACTAGGAGACCCAAAACAGATTCAGCAAGACAGTGGTTCAATGCACAAAGCCAGGTCCTTGAAGATATGGAAGCTCTTGCGTGCCTGCAATAGAGCTCTCATCTCAACCCTATTGAACACCTTTGGAATGATTTGGAACGCTGGTTGCACCCCAGGCCTTCATCAGTACCTGATATTACTTATTAAATAAAGCAATTGAGGAGTTAATGTGGCATTGAATGTTCAAAAGTCACATAGGAATCTTATTTTCAGGTGTCCTTAAACTTTTGCCCATTTAGTGTAGGTATGGGGAAGGGTATAAAACCATCTATAAACGAAATATTTCTGAATATTTAAATGGTAATACAATCTTTATGGAATCCATCTTGGTGCTTATCAGTGGACGATAAAATGGGCAGAATTTTAAGAAGGATAAATGTAGCTATATACAGAGAGCTCCTCAAAAAGTTACTTAAGGACAGGTCTCTGAATGTCCTTGGGTGGCCCAGCAAAATGCTAGGTCTGAACACCGTGGAGCATTTGTTAAGGTACCTGAAGGTGGCACTGCACATCCAGTTTTAATGTGCTTGAGATGTTTTTTTTCCCCAGGAAGGATAGGAGCAATGCTATTTAGATTAATTAAATCTGTAATTGCAGCTAAAGGTTCTTTTTATAAAGAGTCAGAA
>JAAIIK010000072.1:1879196-1892316 GCA_014706435.1 Silurus glanis | reverse complement strand
ATATATATATATATATATATATATATATATATATATATATACACACTAGCTGAAAGTACCCGTGCTTCGCTACGGAAGGCAGAACGCTAAGCAATATGGCAATAAGCAGTAAGCACTGAGCAGGACTGGATGATCAGAGATCAGAACGTAACGTCAACAAATAACGTACTACCCCTTTGTAGTACCGATACAGGGCAAACTACTTTGAAAATAATTTTTATCGTGCATCTAACATGTAATAAGAAACAATGTGGTAAGTTTCATTAGGATCCGTAATGTTATTTAGAAAAGTTTACAATGCGTGAGAAATCACGTTTTTCGCGAGTTAGCCGCGATCCAGGGCGAATTTTTCAAAACCCTTTCTTAGTGAGCACCTAAGACCCAAGAGGAAGGTATGTTCCAAATTTCATTGCAATCCGTTCAGTGGTTTTTGAGATTTCGTGATGAGTGAGTGAGTCAGTCAGTGGTATTTGAGCTTTATATATATATATAGATATATACACACACACACACACACACACACATTTATTAACGACATCATTTCTTCACCAAAAATAATTCTTTTAATTACTAAACTTTTTTTTTTTTTTTTTTTTTATAAATATAATCAGTTTTACTGATGCGCCAAGTCTTAAATCAAGCACCAAAATCCACCCTGATGCACACATCCAGCAATTAAAAAAGTCAGTGTGAAAACATAGCAAAAGTTTGGTTTGGTGTCCTGATGATTTCTGTAATCTAAAATACCATGATTACTTTAAAACATTTACAAGAATGTTTTGCCTTCATGCTCTTTGTTGAGTCTGGTTTCACTAATAATAAACTTACATTTGCATAAAGCACCCATATTTGTCCATGCCCATGTTGATTAGAGTTTTAAAAACTTTAAAAGTTCTAAATGAATGTATATTTAGTGCAAATAAAAATGTGCGATTAATCACAAGGTAACATAACAATCATGCGAGTTTTATATATATATATATATATATATATATATACGCACGCACGCAAGCACACACACACATGCATGTGTGCATTAAAGATTTTAAAAAAATATTTATTTTTTATAAACCGATAAAGTGTGCAAAACCCAAAGCAGTCCGGTGCTCACTGTCTGATTGCAATTCATAATACTGACAAACCATTCATCTCTAATATTATAACCCCTGTATCTGTTCATGTCTGTATCCTATACAGAAATATAAGGAATCAAATGATGACTACAGTAAGTCGGAGCCTGCCAGTCCTCAGAGTAGCTCCCACAGCCGCTCGCCTTCTCCGGATGATGTTCTAGAGCGAGTCGCAGCTGATGTAAAGGCTTATGAGCAAGAGAACCTGGACACCTTTGAGGCCAACATCAAGGCAAAGCACAATCTGTTTACCCAGGAAAAAGATGGTGCGTTTTAATTTGTTGTATAGGGTATAAGTGAATATTGCACTCGATGGAAGACATGCATATCGCTTTTTTTTTTTAACATGTACTTTGTCTCAAAATCATCCATTATTTTGTGACACTTTGTCAGGCGTCAGCTTGATTATGCTGTTGTTAATTGCCAGCGCAAAAAAAAAGCTTTTCGCAACCAGGATATACTTACTGAAGTCAGAGTGCGCTGCAATCTAGAAGTAATTTCCATCTAAAGAAATCTGTTATTAATTTTCCCCGTTTTGGTTTAATTTCGCGAAAACCTAGCTGATGACTAACTTTAGGTCAAATCGGCATTTGGAAATATATTGTTGAATAAAACAGAGCTTGTAGCTAACTTTCCATGACTTTCCATAGACTGCGACAATATACAACAGTCACTAAGCGGTGTTGTGACTGCATAAAAACATTTATGTTACCCTAGACGAGTGATTATTAAATCATTTGTCTTGTTGGATTCACTTTGTTTTGTTTGTTTCTGCAGGAGGTAATCCAAAGAAGCAATCAGCTCCGGACATGTTTACGGAGTCAGATGACATGTTTGCTGCATACTTTGACGTAAGTGGCCAGGAAATGGTTTTGCATTGCATTGGTTCGAGACTTTCCATGCTTGAGTGCTTAAATAAAGTTGTCTGTGTAAGGAGATCTGCACAGGTAGAATTGCATAGTCCTGCAAAAGATCTTTGCTATGTGAGTAAGCTGAACTCCGTGCTGTCCCCTCGGCAGGACTACAAGAACATAGGGAGGTTCTGTTGTAATTGCGATATGGATCGCAGGATGGAGAAGCACTGTACGTTTCAGTGACGCACGGAGGCAATGTTTTTTTGCTAATATACAAGTCTGTTATTTTGTTTAAGGAGGTACACTGCTGTCATCATGATGAAATATATTGTGCAGGCGCAGATTTTATGCTCCTCCGGTCAGCAGTATCTTTTTATTATTGCTTTGAACGTGTAGGTCTCCTTAATGTTCTTTACAAATGGCTGTAGAACGAGGAAGGTAATTGAAGTCAGTTTTTGCGCAAAATTCGAAAAACATGCACTGCTTCACAAAAGGGATTCCATAGTGTCTGATGAAGCGAATTAAAATCCCAGGTTTTCGAATGAGATTTTTAGAATGTCAGCTAAAATAAAACAGATTTCAGTAGTTCACCCACATGGGTTATAAAGACTTTATCGTGACTCGTAAACCTTTCTGTTTCCCATATACTAGCTTAGTAAAATAAGTCAGCCTGAACTAAGACTTGGCCTCAGGTTTTAATATTTTCCTCAATATGCTTTTCAGAGTGCAAGATTGCGTGCAGCAGGCATCGGGAAGGACTTTAAGGAGAACCCCAGTCTCAGGGACAACTGGACAGATGCTGAAGGCTATTACCGTAAGTCGTATTTCAAAGTATGCGCGAGTCTCCTCTACATTGCCTGCCTATTCTGACAAACAGCAAGAGCTACCACTCCAATGAATTAACCACATCTTCCATTTTCCTCTTGCGTTCAGGGGTGAACATCGGAGAGATGTTGGACAAACGATATGACGTTTATGGCTACACTGGGCAGGGCGTGTTCAGTAACGTTATCCGCGCGAGGGATCTGGCCCGAGCCGGTCAAGAAGTTGCCGTGAAAATTATACGCAACAACGAGCTCATGTACGAACAAGTTTGTCAATTTCTTACACGTGCATTTTAATGTATTATGTTTTTTTTTTTTTTCCTCAGAGTATACCTAATGCAATGATCATCTACGGTTGTGAAAGATGACATTTCATTGCATAATACATTTATAATGCTGACAAACAGCAAAGTTGAGTAACAAGCTGCTGAGAAATGTCTTCCCTGAATTTGTCTGTAAATGAAAGTCTTTAATAAAAATAAAAAAAAAGGAAATTTCAATGTGTATTTATTAGCAGGAGAGAGGCATGCTTTTCGCATTTAAATATAGGAATGCTCATGCTTTTGTAATTAAATAAATTTTTTTGTGTACTTATAGGCAGAAGACAGGCCTCAAAGAGCTGGAGTTTCTAAAGAAGCTGAATGATGCAGACCCTGATGATAAATTCCACTGTGTTCGTCTGTTCAGGCACTTCTACCACAAACAACACCTGTGTTTAGTGTTTGAGCCACTCAGGTGAAGTTTCCTCCCTTCTCCGAAGACCTTTCCATGCGTGGTACCTTATGTTAAACAAAGACCTTGTTCTTCTGTTAGATCAGTAATTGTTTTGTTTTGTTTGTATAATCATATTACCAGAGTCCAGGTATATTTATGGCAAGCAGTAATTCCTAGTTTGACAAGAAGTCTTTGATATGGTTCCAGTATGAACCTGCGGGAGGTCCTGAAGAAGTATGGCAAAGATGTTGGGCTCCACATCAAGGCAGTGCGCTCCTATAGCCAGCAGCTCTTCCTGGCTCTCAAGCTTCTCAAACGCTGCAACATCCTCCATGCTGACATCAAACCCGACAACATCCTGGTGAAGTTCATAAACTGTGCTACTGTGCAACACAACACCAAGTCTCTGCATGCGGTATCATTTCATTACTTAACCGCGTTCTCTTCCACCAGGTGAACGAGTCGAAGACCATACTGAAGCTCTGTGACTTTGGCTCCGCATCCCACATTGCTGAGAATGATATCACACCCTACCTGGTCAGCCGATTCTACAGAGCACCTGAGATCAGTGAGTCTTTCCCTGTCTTGTGCACTGTGTAGATGGTAATAGCATGTTTTTAAAATGTGGTTTAAAAACATGCATTCTGCATGAAGACACACAAACTACTAAATTAATAGACTATACTCTATGGTTAAAAATATTTGGACACCTGAGTTTCCAGCCATATGTGGTTCTTCCCCAAAATGTTTGAGCTACTATTGGATGTCTTTGGATACAATAGAATTAAATTTGAGCTAGAAGAAAAAAAAAACAAGCTCAATATATACATTGTTTACACGGGTTTGAGTTTGAGATCTTGAGTGGCCTGTTATGGAGCTCTGACCTCAACCCTATTAAACAAATTTGAGATGATTTGGAATGTTGACTGCACCTGAAACTGTGGAATGGGATGCATATACAAGTGTTGTCGTCAGGTGTCCACAAAGTTTTGTCCATATCGTCTATGGACATGTTTTTAAACAGAGTTAAAATCACTTACTGGAAAAGTATGCCTATGTGGTTAACTTTTTTTCTTATTTTTTTTTCCTGAATAGACTTACTAAATATTTTCTCTTGCAGTCATTGGAAAGCCGTATGATTATGGAATCGACATGTGGTCTGTGGGTTGCACACTGTACGAGCTGTACACAGGGAAAATCCTCTTCCCTGGAAAGACCAACAATCACATGCTGAAACTTGCTATGGATCTTAAAGGGAAAATGCCCAACAAGGTAATGTGTTGAATATTTGATTTTAATGCAGATATTGTATTACAAACCTATTAAGGTCTTTCATGTCGCATAATCTGTGGGTGTGTTTGCACTAAAAGACCAATTCCCCAGTTGATTATTCACTGAACAGTATTAGAACAGACTAAATATCGTTTAAATGTTCACAGATGATCAGGAAAGGCTTGTTCAAGGACCAACACTTTGATCAAAACTTGAACTTCTTGTATACAGAGGTAGATAAAGTTACAGAACGGGTGAGCAGCATTTCTTTCTACTTATTTGTTTTATTGTGATCAATGCCAAAACATGTTCCTCTTGCTGTTTCTCAGTGTCTGTTTTATTTCTACTAACTTTCTTTTGTCTTTTCTTTTTTTTTTTGTCTGTTTTATTCCGCATTCCAGGAGAAAGTGACAGTAATGAGCAGCATCAACCCCACTAAAGACCTACTGAACGACATGGTTGGTCGTCAGAGGTTACCAGAGGACCAGCGGAAGAAGGTGATTCAGCTCAAAGACCTAATGGATCAGATTCTGGTGCTCGACCCAGCCAAGAGGATCAGCATCAACCAGGCCCTTCAGCACCCCTACATCCAGGAGAGGATGTGAACATCCTACCCAAACTTCTGAGGATAAACGGCACCAAGTCCTTGAAAAGTCTGCCGACAAAGGGATGGTTTTGTATCTGCAGGCATGACTGAATAGATGAAGAGACATTTTAATCTCTAAGTAAAGTTAAAATGGGATTTTATGTGTTTTTGAGCACACGTTATATTGCTTTCAGCTTTAAATACTTGATACTTTGTTAAAGATGTGCCAGCATCCGCCGAATTTAATTAGGGGTGTCTCTCAAACACTAGGTTAATTTGTTTTTAAATGCTATAATTGATACTGTCCAAAGCAGCAAAAAAAATCACTGTATCTGTATGTGTGCTGGTGTTCCATCTGTCTGAGCCTCCCCTAACACTGTACGTGATGATATGAGATCAGGATAAATGCAGTCTATATCCGCATCTCCCTCAGGTGCTAGAGCGACAGCGCCCACTGGTGTAGGTGTGCTTCTGCTGAAATCGGAGCTCTTGAGCCCTACCTGAGCCTGTCTGCAGGGAAAGCCTCCTCTGTAAAGGCAGGTTGTGTTCCGCTTTAAGTACACTGAAGGTAAGCTCGGCCGGCCAAAATTGCCAGTATACGGTACATCTGTTGTACATTTTGGCTAAAATGTCAATTTTAAGAATAGGAGTATGCTCAATTTGTGGCATCTTTTGCATGTAGAGACGAAGATTGGTCTAAACCCATCATCCTTCCACAGAGCCAAAGTTAATTCCTAAAAAATAAAAAAAATAAGCAAAGTTGCTTAAACAAGCCGGGAAAGGAATTCCAAGGCACTCACAGTTGCTGTTAAGGGTAAGGGAAAAAGGGGCAGTCTGAAATATTTGACTTGAACAGGCACCTTCAGTGTACTGCCTCTGACAGTAATGTATTGTTCAAAAGCAATGTTTGTGACACTTTTTCATACCTAATGTTCAAGCTGAGGATGCATGTGTTCTAAAATGCTGTGCACCCGTATGAGCTTTTTGTTGTGCCCTTCTGCCCGTGTTCCTTTGTTCTGACGTGATCATGTTGTCTTTTGATACAGGGATATTCCTCATCTGCTCTATGAATCTGCTTGTTTTGAGCGGTAATTGATTCTTTACTTATCCATATTGCTTTATTGTTCTAATTAAGACAGAGAACTAGCTCATTCAACTTGTATATTATCCATACCTCGTCCTGCATGTTACAACAAAAAAAAAACCTAGTTTGCGTAATTGTACATTTATATTTGTGTGTTGTAAAATAAAAAATGTTTGATGTGGAGAAAAATTAAGACAAATATGGTCTTAGACCTCCTGGTCTGTTTTGTGTGCACCCAGTGGCAGGTAATTATGGTTTTAAAATACGGAAGAACTTTTATAGAGAATGGTTTCACTGACACTAACTGCTGTTTATGATGTTTCTCCCACTGTTTTCTTGTGGTCGCTGGGAGAGAGAGAGAGAGATTATATTCTCCAGCCAAAGGAGGCTCTTCTCTGTGCACCATCCTCCAGCCTGCCTCTGCTCTCAAAGAGACAAGACCTCCACAAGAGACCCCCTTATCCAGGTCACTCCTAAAGGCATGTGTAGCTCCAACTTAGCATAGTCAGAAATAACCAGACTTACTGAAATGGAGGGTGTTGAAATTTCTTTGCACATGAGTTTGAGTTTAACACGACACCTACAGTCCGTTTTACACTTTTCACAGACTTTTTTTTTTCTTTTCTTTATTTAGTGTGAATGCATTGGAACATGAATGTTGTAGCTTGTTCATATTAAGTAAAGCATATTTTATTGTTCATACATGAAGTCTTAAACAACCTGAATTTTTCATATAAACGATAGTGATATCAACAAAGAACATGGGTTTGTCAACTCTAATGGGTATTTAATGGTAAATATTCAAGGCAGCCGATGATACGACACATCTCACAGATTTCTTGAACGATGTTCTATTGATGGTCTGTGCCAGATGGCCATGAAAACCCAGAGATTTCAACTAATGTTATTACATAAATCATAAGGATTTTACTATAGTTTATAGCAATGCTTATTGTGTCATCTTAAACACAGCTATAATACATTTCACCGTTAAACAAGTAAACAGACTGATGCTTTATCCATCACTTCGGAAATGGTATTGGTGAAATGACTGTTATCAAACTGGGGGAAAAAGAAGATACTGGTTTATTTGTTCTCTGTATTCTAGGTGCTGTCCATTAGAGAAGACTCTTACAGAGCCTCGCACCTGACCAAAGGTTTTTGCTTTAGAGAGTGATTTATTTTTTTTGTTGTTGTTGTTTTTTTGTTTTTTTTTAACTAGTTCAATCACACACTTGAGCTGTCATTTGCTTTTAATGAATCTCATTTTAAGTCAGCCATCACAAACAACCTGATTTAATTATTCATATTTATGTTGCAAAATCTCAAAAATACTTGGCTGGCACAAAGAAATAACTAATGCTGGTTATAGAGAGCTGTGCAGGCTGTTGGTTATCATAAAGGCATCGTAAAATCTGAACCCCTCAAAACGCCAGTCCATTCCACCTGCACAGTCTTGCATAGTTTTACTTCAGCTGTATTACTTCTAAAGGAAGTTCTTTAGTGAAACACTAATGCATTTGTGGTATAGCCAAATTGAACAACTGAAAGGTAATGCCCTTCTTTTTTCACTGAGCCGTGTCTGTGCGCATGACCTCCAACACTAACCTGAATTTGTCTCTATTTTAGGGTAAGTCAACTTTTCCTTCCTGTTCTGATCAACGGATAACCCGAGTAGTCGCTCATCCCGTTTTTTTAAGAAGCTGATCGTCTCATCACTTATTCACAGACAAGAGGAGATTTCTAATGAACTGTTCATATACATTTTTATTCAACAGATGCATTGTGTATTATTTGAACTAACAATAAAATAATTAATAATACTCTTGTGCTGTGTTTGTTTTTTGTTCCTATTTTAGGCAACAAACACATTTAACTAGAAACATACATACTTGTGTACTGATATAATTAAAACCAGCACTGCAGTGTAAAAAAAGACAAATATGACTTAAGTTTTCCTATTAGGAACTGTTGCTTTTGTGGCAGAAGTTGATCGTGTCAGTGTCTTTGGGCTCATGGTCCTGTTTGGCACTGTGGGTTTCTGTGGGAGCTTCACACAATCCGTTTCAGCCTTTTTGCATTTGCCTGACCTACTGTCTGGCCGTTTAGACAGGGTGGGATGTGCCAACTTGCTCCTGCTCCCTGGGCCTGATTTTGTTGAAGTGCAAGTATAGTATCTGCATGAAGCGTTTGGACAAACCACAAGTTTGGTAAAACTACACATAACAGAGTCGCACTCTGCTTCCTGTAAAATCCCTGGAAGGTCATTTTTTTTTAAACGATTGCTATTTCGTGTGTTAGCAGTAGCCAGTCTGGATCGTGCTCGTTTCGCTCGCTCTTTCTGCACCGTAGCAGCTTGAAGCCTCTCTAACTCCATCAGCCGTGCCATTACAGGAGCAAGGCAAGGATCAGTTAAAAAAGCACTTTGCTCTGTCTCAGAGGACTGACCCTGAGTGCAGTCCAGTACTTTGAGCGAAGCAGGAAGAACATCTGGGTAAAATGCTGTTTCTGTAAAATGATGGTCCGTTTCCTCATCAAAAGGCTCTGGTTTTAAATCTAATTCCAAACCTGCTGCCCACCTTGGCATTCCCTGCCCTTGATCTGAAAAGTCGCTGTCAGTGTGGCACTCTGATGAGCCTGATGTGTTGGATGACGAGTGTCCGTCTCTTTCTTTCGCCTCGGAAAGTCCACCTTCAGAACTTAAACTGTGTGAGCCCTTTGTTTCTTCATTTTCTCTTTGAGCTGCCTTTTTTTTTACAATCTTGCTCTTTTTCTGGCTGTGCGCAGGTGTCTGGTCGTTCCTCATACTGCTGACAGGATCTTGCAGACCAAACTTCTTCCAGCTGTGCCTCAGCATCCTTATCTTGTTTTTGTGATGATGTCTTAGACTGTAGGAGATGATACATGAGCAATAATTAATTGGAAACTCCTCCACGAGCCAGAAAAAAAATAGAAACTAGCTCTGTCATCACGCTGCTTCTCCTAAACAGACAGGAACTCATATCGGGCTTGACATCAGATCCAGGTAGTGCAGAAAGGAAGGGATCTAATGTTGCAGGATGATGCAGTTCAACTACAGGTTAAGGAAGGATTTTGTTGATACCCATAGGCCCCAATGCCAAGCCCTGTCAGGAGCAAGAGTGTACTTTATTCATTTAATACTCATTACATTTAGAGAAGATAGGTGAGATAAAATAAATAAATAAGACGAAAATATCACTCTCTTTGTAGGCTGGGTAAATGGAAGTTAAATTGGCATCCACCACTGCACCTTCCTAGGTGCAAATGAGCCTAATCTTTTAGAACACTCTGCAGATGAACCCATAATAAAGATGCCTGTCATCAGGCTGGGAGTGTCTCTGGTTGGTGAAAAGAGACCTCTGGATCTACTTACACTTTGGCGGACTCTGGCTAGTTGCAGCAGATGGTTGTCTCATGCACCCAGTTGACACTCCTGGCTGATGACACTTTCTGTAAAAATGGGGATTAGATGCATTGGTAAATTTGAGAGTTAAAACCAAATGAAAAGACTGTCAACCAGGCTCTGAAATAGAAATTTACACCGCCATAAAGAAAACCACTGGTACCTGATATCTTTGGTGCCCTCAATCCTTTAGATGTGTGTAAATACTCAATTTGCCAGTTTATGCAGGTGAGTAAGAAATCCTGTGAGGATTAAATAGAACAGTTCATTAGCACTTGTGCATGGATTACTATTTGAATTCACTACTATACATGGCTGCTGTGAAGTAATGCATTTGAATATGTATTTGTGTATGATATATATATACTGCATTTGTATCTAATGTGTACAGGTATACAGCAAATACAAGATCTTTATATTTCAAGGCATTGTGTACATGCATGCAATGCATCGAAATTGTATGAATTTGTCAGTTATTCACAATAGTAATACATCTGTACTGAGACATTTAAAGCAATTAAATAAAATGAAAATATATGTTGCATTAAAAGAAAAAAAAAAACTGATATTCCCCACCTTGAAATGGTACTGGAATGGTGGGCATCAGGGTCCTGTTGCGGTGCTCGAGAATAGAAAGCTGAGTAAAGATAGCACTTTACTCTATCAGCCAGACTCTCCTGAGCAGCTGGACAGCAGGTTGATGAATGGTTTCTTACGTCATTAGGTGGGGGGAAGTGGGCGGAGCGATCGTAACATAATAGATGAACACGCCCCGCTCACTCCCTTTGATGTTGTCCAGTCAACCCCGCCTACCTTCCCTGCTGAATCGCTTTCTAGGAAAAAGAGAGGGGAGATTTGAACTGAAACTACTGAACTTCTTAAGAGCAACTAATCGACACACACACGACAATACAAACCTGGCCATCCTTTTTCTTCTTTCAAATTTTTTTTTTCTCATATAACCTACAAACATGGCCTCTTGTGTTATAGGTCCTATAGAGGGGTTAGTAACATATCACTCGTCATGTCTGAAATACTGGTGAAAAAAATAATAAATAAATAATATATATATATTAAATTCAAGTCTGGGCTTGAAGTTGTCCCATAGTCACTCCTTTGTTATCTTGGCTGTGTGCTTAGGGTCATTGTCGTGTTACCGTCGCCCCAGTCTGAGGTCCTGGAGCAGGTTTTCATGAAGGAGCTCTCTATACATTGCTGCATTCATCTTTCCCTTAATCCTGACTAGTCTCCCAGATCCTGCTGCTAAAAAACATCCCCACAGCATGATGCTGCCACCACCAGGCTTCTCTGTAGAGATGGTATTGACCAGGTGATGAGCGGTGCTTGGTTTCCTCTAGACACTTGGAATTCAGGCCAAAGAGTTCAATCTTTGTTTCTCATGGTCTGAAAGCCCTTCAGGTGCCTTTTGGCAAACTTCAGACGGGCTGTCAAGTGCCTTTTACTGAGGAGTGGCTTCCGTCCAGCAACACTACCATACAGGCCTGATTGGTTGAGTGCTGCAGAAATGGTTGTTCTTCTGGAAAGTTTACCTCTCTCCCTAAAGAAACCCTGGTGCTGAAGCTGGAGCCATCTGGTTTTTGGTCACCACCCTGGCAGTTGTGAATCAAATGCTGTAAAGTAAGACTGGTTTAAAAAAAGGGCTTTCAAAAAAAGTGTTTGAAGGTTTTTTTTTTTTCATTATCAATTAATAAAATGGAAAGTAAATGACAAGATAAGTTAAAATCAAATTAAGATTTAGGGTGACCATCTTTTGGCTTTTATATCTTCCTTTCTACACTTTGTACTCTTGCACAAACTCAGAGACTTTGTAGGATCAGAGTCAGGTGTATCATTAACCAATTATACCTAGCAGGTACTATTAATCAAGTTCATATGTAGGTTAAAACACAGTCATTAACTGAAACTGAAACAGCTGTTTAGGAGGCTTTAATCTGGGTGAGGGACAGCCGAACTACGTTGTTTCTACGGTGAGTTTGTGGAAGACACAGGTCATACACCATGGCAAGACTGACCACAGTAACAAGACACAAGGTAGTGCATACTGCACAAGGAAGGTCTCTCCCAGGCAAAGATATCAAAGCAGGCTGGGGTTTCAAGATGTGCTGTTCAAGCTATTTTAAAAAAGCACAGAGAAACGAGCAATGCTGAGGACCGTAGACGCAGTGGACAGTCAAGAAACCTTAATGCAGCAGAGGAAAGACACATCAAGCTTACTTCCATTTGACACCGGAAGATGTCCTGTAGTGCCATCAACAAAGAACTGACAAAAACTAGTGGGACCCAAGTACACCCATTTACTGTCAGAAGTTTGGATAGAAGTGATCTTCATAGAAAAAACCCATACCTCTGACATGGAAACTAGAGACTCAACTATGGAGGAAAACATAGGAACTGGGTACAGAAAAATATCAGCATGTGCCCTGGACTTTGATGGGTCAAAATCTTAAATATTTGGCTGTAGCAATAAACAAGTTGTTGGCCGAAGGACTGTAGAGGGGGTACAAGAATGAGGGTCTGCAGGCAACAGTGAAGTGTGGAGGTTTCTTACAAGTTTGGGGCTGTATTTCTGCACATGGAGTTGTAGATTTGGTCAGCATTAATGGTGTTCTCAATGCAGAGAAATGCAGACAGATACTTATCCATCTTGCAATAAAATCACAGAGGCATCTGATTGGCCTACAATTTATTCTGCTGCAGGACAATGACCCCAAACATACAGCCAATGACTATCTTCAGTGTAGAGAAGAACAAGGAGTCCTGGAAGTATTAGTTTTGGCCCCAAAGAGCCTTGATATCAACATAATTGAGTCTGTTTGGGATTATATGAAAAGACAGAAGAGTTGAGGCAGCCTACGTCGACAGAAGATCTGTAGTTAGTTTTCTATGATGTTTGGAACAACCTACCTGCTTCCTTAGTGTTCCTTCTGAAACTGTACTTAGAAGTGCAAGTGTACCTAGAAGAATTAATGCAGTTTTACAGGCAAAGAGACACACCCAATATTGATTTGATTTGGATTTCTCTTCTATTCATTTACTTTCCATTTTGTTAACTAGTAGAAAAAAAGTATCACTTAGATTTTTGAAAGCATCTTCACTATACAGTATTGTCTAAAACGTTTGCACAGTATTGTGTGTGTGTGTGTGTGTGTGTGTGTGTGTGTGTGTGTGTGTATGTATGTGTGTGTGTGTGTGTGTGTGTGTGTGTGTGTGT
>JAAIIK010000072.1:1841489-1878796 GCA_014706435.1 Silurus glanis | reverse complement strand
TATATATATATATATATATATATATGCGTTTTGTATAGTTTTGTTTTGTTTTTCAATAAACTTATTACTTTTTTTTTTTCCTTCATTTTCCTGAATTTCTCCAGACCACTGTCAGATTGATCATTCTCTCAAATATGATCAAACCATCATAATTATTCCTACAGCACATTTTACCACTATTACTTCGTTTATACCAAAATAAACATATTATTATAATTTGTATTGCCAATTTTAGATTAAGTGCGATTTAGAAAAATAAATAAAAATAGAAACCCCCAACCCCCTCTAATATAAAAAATGGAATGCTCCAGTCATGCTTGCAAGGCGCGGACGTTTTCATTTTGGTGTTTTAGAGGGGCGGGTGACTTTCAACAGAATCTTGTCGGCCTGGCTGGTTGCTTTTATATCTGGGTTAGGTAGGTTTTCTTGATTAATATATTTGCTCGTCTGTTACACTATTCCAAATTATTGCGCTAGTTTGGCTTAAAGATGCTAATGTTTATTCCTGCATAGCTTGATATGTGCAGTGTAATAAGTGCGCAGAGATGAGCTGGGGAACAGGGGGCGTTTGTTTTTGTACATAGTAATGCGGTTTCAATGACCTAATTTGACACTATGCATTGAAATAAAGGTTGTTTTTAGCTTTTAATAGTTTATATGAACACTTAATAGTAGCTAAGAATGCAGGAATGCGAGCTTGCTTGGTTACACTGTTAGCCAGTTGACCACATCCAAGAGAATGGAAGTGTAATAAATGCCACCTCATGCATTATTTGTTATGATCAATGGCCTCCCTTTCTGTCTCTCTTCTGCCAGTGTTATCATTACTGACACTCTCTCCCCTATTCCCCTCATGCTTGTTTTTAGGCTTCTCTACTTTGCGTTTAAAGACAGACCTGCCAAAATGTCCAGCAAAAGGGCCAAGGTGAAAACCAGTAAGAAGCGTCCTCAGAGGGCCACCTCCAACGTGTTCGCCATGTTTGACCAATCACAGATCCAAGAGTTTAAGGAGGCCTTCAACATGATCGACCAGAACCGGGACGGCTTCATAGATAAAGAGGACCTGCATGACATGCTGGCTTCATTAGGTGACAACCATGGTGATATTATTCATAAGTTGAGGAGTTGTAATCGCTTAGGATGCGATTTTGCCACATCCAAAACCCGGAATGCCAAATATACCAAAATATCCTTATTGTATAATACAATTCAGATTAAACCGTGCGGTCTTCCTAAATCTTGATGATTTGGTGGAATCGATTCCTTAAAGCTCTAAAGATTTTGATCCTGAGCTCAGCTTTCTGTCTGTGTGAAGTTTTACATGTTCTCCATGTGCCTGTGCGGGTTTCCTTAGGGTTCTCTGGGTTTCCTCCCACCTTGGAAAAATGTCAAATCCAATCCAAATGTCATCTCCAATTCTTTTCTTACTGCCCTGACGTGTATGTAAGCCACCTCACAACCCAATTTTCCCAAGATCTGGATCTATTGCAACCCTGACAAAAAAAAAAAAGGACAGGAAGGTCATTCTGGAAGGTTCTCAACTATTATTACACATTACTAGAGAATAGCTACAAGGACAGATATACAACGGTCAATTCACTACATTGTAATCACATTTATAGCCCATACACATAACAGACTACTTGGTGTCTGTCATAAGTAGTCTAATTACATGTGACTTCCACTGAGCTGAGATGTCTTAGAGTGGTCTTGTGTTATTGTATATTTTTTTATCATAAATGAAGCATATTTAGAAGAACCAGTTGGCTACTGCATTTTAGCCCAACATATTCATGCAATGAATTGCTTGGTTTAAATTGGAAGATCTTGCTCGTGCTCTAGCGCTCTTTCCTTAAACCTATTGAACACCTTTGGGATGAATTGGAACGCTAACCGCACCTCAGGCCTGCTCACTTCACATCTTGTGACTTTACTAACACCCTTGTGGCTGAATAAGCACAAATCTCAACATGCCCACTCCGACATCTAGTGGAACATCTTTCCAGAAGAGTGGAGGATATTATAACAGCAAATGGGGACTAACATGTTCAAAAACCACAAACGAATCTAGCGATCAGGTGTCTACAACCTTTTGTACCTTGGGACCACTGGTTCAATAGTAACCCAAGCCTGCAGTACAACTATAGACCTGATACTGGACCAGGAAGCATACATAAGCCTAGCTGTATGGTGGGTAGGGATGGAAGTAGTTAAAGCCTTAGTTATTAGCATTTTTTTTAAGTGAAATTAACTGATAATAGACACGGTTGAGCTCAGGATAACAGAAACGCACAATTTGCGATGATGGGAACTAGCGATGAGTTAATCAGTAAAGAAAAGCAAAACTTCTCCTGATGATTAAAAGCTTTTTATTTTTCGTTAGGTAAGAACCCCACAGACGAATACCTCGAGGCCATGATGAACGAAGCCCCAGGTCCCATCAACTTCACCATGTTCCTCACGATGTTTGGAGAGAAGCTGAACGGCACAGACCCCGAGGACGTCATCAGAAACGCTTTCGCTTGCTTCGACGAGGAAGGAACAGGTTGAAATCTTTAAAGCGATACTAATTTCTTTGTACCAGGGAATTCGATAGTAATAAGTCAGTAATACTGGGCTTGTGACACAGTCATCTTTTGCGCCGTGTGGTAAGACTGCAGAAGAGCAGCAAGTGATCCGAGATTACAATGGAAGACGGGTTGATAGTTTCACCAGGTGCATGCCTTGCATAAGTATTCACCCCCATGGATTTGATTCTAAACTCATTTTGGAAAGGGAATATGCTCATCCCAGGACATTTATTCAATTCAGTTTGATTTTCATTATATGGACATTCGGCAATGTACATAGTCCCAAATCAGTGTTACAGAAATTCTCATTCATTTATATTTGTAAAGCACTTTTAACAATTGGCATCTTCTTAAAACAGCTTTAGAGATAAAGTAGTAAAATAATGTGCACGTTTGTTCTATGTAAGTGTAGGTTTGTCCTTAATAAAGGCCAGTGGCGACTATGGAGAGGAAAATCTCCCTGAGATGGCATGAGGAAGAACCCATGAGTGGAACCCAACTCAAAAGAGAACCCTTCCTCATCTGGGGGGCAACGAATGTCCAACAAATGTTTATCGCTTTGTAAAATTGTGCAGTGATAAGCGATTAAATGCAACCTGGCAGATCAGAAGAAAGGAAAGGCGCAGGAACACTTTTCTCTGGTACCTCAGTAACATGGTCAGAAATATATATATATAATATAAATTAATATAAGTTTATCTCTATTAGGCAATTCACACTATACATATACTGATGATACACATCTATACATCTATTTCCCATTAGGCGATGAATTCCATTTGGTGTCTCTCATAAATTTCCCCTTTAGATTTTCTCTCTTTTTTATATCTATATTTAGAAGTTTAAGGTGGGGTGAATCTTTCTGCAGCCACTGTATACATTGTTTCATATTTTCCACATGCTTTTTTGGTAGGTTTTATCCAAGAAGAATACCTCAGGGATCTCCTGACCACCATGGGCGACCGGTTCACAGACGAAGAGGTGGACGAGCTCTTCCGAGAAGCTCCTATCGACAAGAAGGGCAACTTCAATTACGTCGCGTTCACGCGCATCTTGAAGCACGGCGCCAAGGACAAAGACGATTAGGAAGGGTCTGTTTTTTTTTTTTTTTTTTCTTTTTTGGCTGAAGACCCGTTCAGATCTCACTGCTCATAATACATTTTTTATTTATTTTTTTGTAGGACGATTCGCACATGTCTGCTTTAGAAGAAAGGCACATAACACTACACGGCAGGATCGAGAAACCTCGTTGTATATTGTCTCAATATACGTATATGTTTGTAAGTGCATAGAAGTAAACAGTGGAGTACTCAGGAGTAAAACAAAGCTGCAGCAGCGTTACAGGGTTTAGAAGTAAAAGTGAGGAATTCCGAAGTAGGATAATACCATTGCCGTATTTCGTTATTTACGCACTAATTATTTATGCGCTTTTTGTTCCGACGCTATTTAGTTTTTTGAGTATGACACAAAGTGTTATAAAAACCAGTCTTTGTATTCCTTAACATTTTGCTGAAATATTAACGTGAAGACTATTACTAAGGGTGCTTACAGCCAATGAATTGTAACCACACGGAAGAGGCAGCTTCCTTTGTGTACCTAACATACAGGCTACGAGATCGTAAAAAAATTGGCCTTTTCACTTCGTGGTGCAGAGTAAAGCAATAATCGTACGCTGCAAATTCTATGTACCAAACTGAAATTAGGCACCGTCGAGTGTAGGCGGGGATCAATGTTGCGATTGTGAGTTCCCCGATTATAAGAACGAAAGCAAAAATCACTTCATGAGCTGCTTATCAATCTATGATTCATCTCAGGCTAACCATTGGTTCATTCCTGCAGCCTATCTGCTCAGAGAGAACGTTTTAATGTCTAGTGCGCTTGTGGCATACCTAGGTGGCATTCATCTAAAAATCTTAGAAATTATATTACCTAGACCTGCTCTTCCCAAGTTCACCAGGACGAATAAATCACATTTCATAGACTCTGGTTATTTCAGGATCTACTGCTTAGATGACGTGTATAATATTGTGCATTTAACGTATGTACAAATAAAATGACATTACTTCACCTCTTGTAGTCTGTTTAGATTGTGCTGCTTGGACACGGAGAGCGTGTGACATTTGGTCTCAACTGAGCCGTTAGTATCTCGTCTGTACTTTTTCTCATATCGCTGGGAAACTTAAGTACTGCACTGTGCACAAGCGGTGAGAAACGAACAGTCGCTTTTCTTGTGTGCGTGTGATTCAACTTGTCCCCTCGAACCACTGCCACTTCCTGTCGTGCGAACACGGTCGATTCTTTAGTTGTGTCTGTGTGTGTGTTTGTGTGTGTGTGCGTGTGGTTTTTGATCCAATCTCAGTCTGTGGTATCGACTACCCTCTACCCTCTGTGTAGAACAATTTGTACTTTTGTACATAGGTTACAAACATATTCATGAAAAACCAATCCACGTGTGAAGCAAATAAAAGCTCATACAGGCACCTCTCTACACCATTACACGGATTGTGTTTTAACTTTTAACGCTGTGTATCGTAGCTTGTGGTCAAATTGGTGGTTTTCTATCTGTTTATATTTTTATACACCATCTATTTGAGCACATTGCGCAAACACAAATATAGATTTGATGATATTATAAACACACTTATCGACCACTTTATAAGGAACTGTGCTAATATCGGGTAGGATTCCTTTATTATTATTATTTATTTATTTATTTTTAAGAATTGGTGTCACCAAATGAACTCTATTGGACTCTATTGGTCTGCGATTACACCATAATCATGCTGGAAGTTTAATGCTGGTCAATTGAGCTCCTGAAAAGGTTGCATACGGCCTCATACACACAGATGTATGACGATTGGTCAGCGTGCCCCCAAAAAACATTTCCCACAGCATTACACCACCAGCTGCGGTGTGAATTGTTCACACAGGGCAGGTTGTGTTCAAGGATTCATTCTGTTGACCTGTTTTTTTTTTTTTTTATGTTTATAATATATATTTTTTCAAAGGTTGCTGTTTTGAGATTTCTCACGTTCTGAGTCATTTTGAAAGTGGAGTTTTAAACAAAACCCAAAATGAGGAAGGTGTGGTATGAATTGTTCTCAAAACATTTTTGGAGTTTTTTTTTGTCTACCGAAATATACATTCAAATGAGAGGCGAAGAGCTTGGTCTGAGTCAAATTCGAATGCGTTCAGTTTGAACTGTGAGATGAGAATCGATGCGCCCGCAACGCCGCAATGTCTCCTGCAAGTCAAATGTGCGTCATGTTCACAACTGCTTTTTAACCACAGTGTGTACCCTCATCGTGGAACCAAGCTTTGCACGAAACACTACAACAATGTAAACAAATAAGCGTAACTAAAGGCATGTAACTTCTCCTTCTAAAAAAAAAGTGAACCACGTTTGTTTTTCCATCGTCGGTTTCTGTGGCATGTAGCATGCTCACGTGTTCGTGTCCAAAAGAACAAACTGAACAGATTCGTTTGTACTAAAATTTAATTTACTTTTCAACAAAAGAATAAAAAAGGCTCAGTTATGAAGTACACCTACATTTTCATGTAATACTGTGTCAATGAACAGAAAATGCATACAGAAATACGTTAACAAAAAAAAATATGGTCATCACTTATAATGTTATTTACATAGCTTCGAAGGAATGAGAGCATGGCCTTCTTTAATACAAAATATGGAGTAAATAGCGTACTCGTTTTGTACAATCTGTGTAGTTTTGCCTTATTCAAAGGCTAATACACATACACTGTTCTTTTCACTGGCCTCCTCATCTGGCACATGGAGAAGGGATGCTACTTTCACCTAAGGCAACTTCTATGCCCACCTTCTCAGAAGAAATCTGTCCTTCAATCATGATTCACAGAACTTTTTGAGAACTCGTTCCTGAGCTCATGCACTAACACTGTCCCAAGGCTGAGGTTACAGTGAGAAAGCCATGGTGCTGTCGGAATCAGACATGACAGAAGAGCGAGTTGGACCACCAAATTTCCCAGATTTGGACGTCCGGATGCAGCCCCACTTTTTGAACAGCTTTTTCACGTCTTTTCGGAAGCGCACCCCGACGAAGGCATACAGGAACGGGTTGAGGCAGCTGTGCATGTACGCTAAACTCTTCATGATTTGGTTGATGATGTCAAAGCTCTTGGCCTCGCCGCAGTCCGTGATGGTGGTGTTCGCCGCCTGTGACGCCTCCAACACCAGCATACTGTTGTAAGGCAGCTGCGAGAGGATGAACACCGCCACGACTACCAGGATGACGCGCAGTGCTTTGTGCTTCTCGAAGTTCTTGGCCTTGAGCAGGGTTTTAATGATGACAGAGTAGCAGTAGATCATGATCAAGAGTGGAATGCAGAAGCCCATGCAGATCTGCAGAGCCAGGATGAGAATCTTTGTCCGGTTGTTTTCATTGTTAAAGTAGACCATGGTGCAAAAGTGTTTGCCTTCACTGTTCGGTTTGGGTTGGGCGAAGATAAACTCGGGAATAGACAATATGATGGACAGGAGCCAGACAAACATGCACACCACTTTGCTCCAGGCGAGACGCAGCTCCTTGGAGTTCTGCGCCTTGGTGCTCTGCACAATCGATATGTACCGGTCCACGCTGATGCAGGTCAACAGAAACATGCTGCTGAAGAAGTTGATCTTATACAATGCCGATGTGCCTTTGCACAAAGCTGTCCCAAATGCCCAACCCATCATGGCGTCCGCTGCCCATAATGGAAGCGTGCACAAGAAGAGCAGGTCAGCCAAGGCCAGGTTCAGCAGGTACACATCCGTCATGGTCCTCAGGCGGTTCTTGAAGTTCGTGTAGATCCAGAGCACCAGCAGGTTCCCTGCGAAGCCCAGAATGACGATGAGCATGTACAAAGGGGGCTCATAGAACATGCGGAAGCGTCGCACTATGCTCTTATCACACGGGCTTTGATCAAAGTCATAATCCCCAGTACCAGAACCACTGCCGCTCGCAGTGTCATAATCGTCCTGTGGAGTAAAGGAGATTGATGACATCATTCATTCTTTTTTCATTTTAAGTAAACACAAAGAGAGACATGCCTCGAAAGGTCACTAGTGTTTTTCAACAGGCCGTGATTTATTTTCTTTCGGATACTACTTACCGGAATTATTGTCGACATGAAGTCAGACAGAGTGTCAGTCATGTTCATCATTTTCTATTCCCTGAGGTGTCTCAGAACACTTCTCAGAAATCTAAAAAAATAAAAATGTACACGTAAATCAGTTCAGGCACTAAACACCAGAGTAAGAACATATTTCAAAGAGTTCATCTATAAAGGCCTTTACTTCAACATCTTCAAGCGATCGGATTTTTTTAAATAAAACTTTTTTTATTCTATAACAATGTCTTTCTTTCCTGTTACGTTTTTAGGTGTACTCACTCGGTTTTCAGGTGTTCCGAGGATGCAGCTCTGCAATCGTGATCTGTTGTCTGCGGTGGTTTGTTTTTGCCGAAGCTTTTAAAGTGTCAACGCGACCACAATGACGCACTTCTTTTTTTTTTTTTTTTTTTCGCTTTTCCTGTAGTGTGTAGTCTAACTCGTCATATCTGTTGTATTAAAATGAATTACTAATCGACACGTAGCGGGGGATTAACCCCAGAACTATGTTGTGAACGAAGATTCAGGTTTAGTAAATATATTTGCGTGTGGTTTTTAGAGCAGTTTAGTATGATTAGTATTATTATAATCAGTATGCACATTTTATTTACTAGAATGTATGATTGTGTTCTGCTGACTGTAGAAGCAACCGAAATGCAGATTACTCAAACTGAACTCAAACATTTTATATGTATTACACCGAAAGTGACTACAGACAGTGTTTGACTATCAGTCTGCAATCCTCCAGACAAAGAAGCGTCTGTGATTTTATATAATGGCATATACTGTGGTTAATGATTCTTTACGTACTAAGAATTATTGTTTCGATAAAATACTGGTTTATTATATTTACATTTACATTTGCAGCATTTAGCAGACGCACGTGTCCAGAGCGACGTACAAAAGTGCTTTGAGTCTCTATGAAGTTTATTTTGTTTTTTTTTTTTTTCAACAAAAGAAACTTGAAAAGTGTTAGTGTTTCAGGAAGAGGAAGGTCTTTCACCCGTCGCTTGAAGATGACTCCGGACATCTAGGGGAAGTTCATTCCACCACCTCAGTGCCAGAACAGAGAAGAGCCTTGAAGCCTTTTACTCTGAGAGATTGTGGTACCAAAAACTTTGTGATCTGATAGCCATGGTTTATTACTGAGCCAAGCATCTTCAAGCCTACTATTACTAAGTCATTCCTGATAGTTTTGGAATATCTTAAACAAATCGTACGTAGTTTTTGTAGCATATGTAGAAGGAAAACTGGGCTCGTTGAAGTTGTCCTGGTGATAATTTTGACAATTTGGAAATTGTTTGACTCAACAGAACCTTCATTGACTATGTTTTTAATCCAAATCACTTACGTACCTTAATAATAAAGTTAAAAGACACCTGTAACATGTGTATGAACCTCTGGCATCATGGTCACTTGGTCAACATGGTCAACTTTTTAATGAGCTCAAGAGAGAGATATGTGACCTTTGATCTCCAGACACTTGTTTTTTTTTTCCCCCGATTATACGTCTTTTATCGGTCAACAGGGAACCGGCGAAAATAATAAACACGTAATAGTCTCGTTACCTTCCTCTTTTTTTGTTTACTTTTTTCTTTGTGGTCAGTCACATACATATGCATGTGATGCCCCATAGCAACACATTCCCTTTTACAAAAGGACAATCCCAAGTAGAGGAAAGTTGTTCTCCTGTCTTCTGACAAGTAAAAATCACACGGTTGTCTTAAGCACAAATCATATTTTTTGGACTTTAGATCAGATATAAATCTAATGTCAGTTAGAGCCTAGTTCCTATGTAAGACTTTAGCTCCTTTGCATTAAAGACATCCTGTTTTTCTCACTGTTGAGCAGTCTAGACTCGTTTCATCTGTTTTATTACACCATATCCTGAGCATGTAGCATCGGTTCCTGTTTGAAGATAATAAAATTATTCTGCTATGCAAAACAGTCATTCTCTTTTTAATGTACATGTGTATAGTTGTATAGGAAGCAAATATGGTAGGTATATAGATACATATGGTTGGAAATCCCTTGTCCACTTGGCCTCAGGGCGTATCACTGAAGGCAACATGACAACAAAACTTCATTTTTGTAGTAGCTGATCAGGTACGATGACTCATACGTATGTGCAAGACATTCAACTTCACATTTTGGACACATATTAAGGTAAAAGACAAATAGTTCGTCTAAAACAAACAGCAGTTCTTCCCTAACATCCTGCGCATGCGTTTTTCGCAATACGCATTAAAAAGGAACCGAGTTAGGGGTAGAGCACGAACATGCTCGTGTAACCGCTCACCTTTTGCCCTTTCTGTTTTGCCCACAGATGTTGGCTCTTGTAGCAAACCACCAAAATCTTGTGTGCTTTCTACCTTTCTTTTTTTGCCAAAAGTACAACCCCAACAACAAAAAAAAAGTCGTGGCACTGTGTTTAATGTTGATAAAAACAGAATGCAATTATTTGCAAATCTCATAAACCCCATATTTTATTTACAATTCAACAAGCAAAACATATCAAATGTTGAAACTGAGTAAATCTACTATTTGAAGGAAAAAATATGGTTATTTTGAATTTGATGGCTGTTCCGCATCTCAAAAAACTTCGGAGAGGGTCATGTTTATCACTCTGTAGCATCCCCGTTTTTATAACAATACTATGTATATGTCTGGGACATAAGGAGACTACAGTTTTGTGAGAGGAATGTTGTCCCATTCGTGTCTGATACACGATTCCATCTGTTCAACAGTCCTGGGTCTTTTTTGTCATATGTTTCATTTCATGATGTAGCACTTGTGTTCGAATGGTGAAAGGTCTGGACTGCTTCTCTACTACGAAGCCATACTGTTGTAATACCCAATCATGTTACTGACCTTTGTCAATATACAGTTTTAATCAGTTGCTTCAGAGCAATTTCCGAATCATTGTTAATTTGTGCAAACCAGTTTTCTCCAGATTTCTCAGATCAATTTGTTCAAACAGCACAACACATTGGACTTCTTGTTAAAGCCTGTAAAGTTCTTAAAATCCTTAGTTCTTCTCTCCAAAGCAAATATCTGTGACAATGATCATCTCATTCCCATCAGAATGAAAAGTCCCTTCGTCATTGTTCACAAACAAAAGATCGTCACAATGTTTAGTCATGTTGTCAGTATGACGCTGCACAGTTTCAGTATTTCCTGATGTAAACTATGGTTTGGATTACAATGATTGAACTGCACACATTTTTCATTTCTTCTGTACGACATCTATGAATTTCAGCAGCACAAATGTATTTATTTGATTGCATATTTGATTTATATTGATTGCAAGAGATCTGACAGGATTCACATTTTTACTGTACTGTACAAGTGTTTGTTTCTTAGTTGTTCATCCATTTTGTAGAATATATAATTCTGTTTTTTGCTCTGTCTGTATTCACTCTACAATTAAAGGTTCACGGGATTCACCTTTGACCTGTTTTTGAGAACCAGTTGATCATCGGTTGATCTGATTCCTTTCACTCGCTTCCATTAGTGACATTCAAGATTCATCTGCACAATTCATCAATTCAAATCACATTTACAAGAAAAATACCAGATGATGATAACTGGTTTAACCATTTAGCATCCGATGACGTATACAATGAACTGATGCTGAGATGTTTTGGGGGTTAAGACTTTTAAGGTGAGAACCAGTATAATATATTTTGATCAACACGCCATAAACAACTGATAATGTAGGAAACAGCAGACACTCGTACACAATCGATTAAATGAATGTAGAAAAGCATTCGCAATTTGATCAAAGCAACAAGAAATGTTCTTATGATGAGCACAAATGACTAAATGATGTGGAGGTTGAACAAGTAGTTTTGAGAATTTCATTTCTCATCTGACAAACGCTCCAAAGCAACTGAGAAAAACTTATACAGCACAAATGTACACATCTATGTGGAATATTGATCGCAAGACACTGGACCGAATTCACACTTTTACTGTACTGTGCTAGTGTTCGTTCATCTCTTGGTTGTTCATCCATTTTCAGAAATTGAAATTCTTTGTTTTGCTCAGTTTATCATTGGTTGCTCTTAATGCTGTAGACTCGCCTTCATTAGTGACATTCAAGATTCATCTGCACAATTCATCAATTTAATATACATTTATCAAAAAAAAAAAAGTTGAATAGAAATTTTAGATGACAGATGATGATAACTGGTTTAACCATTTTGCATTTGATGACTTATGCAGTGAACTGATGTCGATGTTTTAATTGGGTTAAGACTATTTAGGTGAGAACCAGTATAATATATTTTTAACAACATGACACAAACAACTGAATGTAGAAAACAGCAGACACTTGTACACAATCAATTAAATGAATGTACCAAAGTAGTTTTGAGAATTTCATTTCTGATCTGTAAAACAATGCTCCAAAGCAACTGAGGAAAATTCTAACCAAATTAGTTGCTAAATGTTCTTCCAGCTGTTTTTAGTAAAACTTTTCCAGCTTTTTGTTGCTACCTTCCCGACTTTTTTGAAACATGTTGTTGTAGCCATTAAAAAAATTCCCAAAAAATTCACATTACATTTACATTTTAAACAACATCCCAATTTTTTCTGGAGTTAGAGTTGTAGTTGTGTAATACTTGCTAAAGCCTAAAGTGGCACAATTTTTAGAATCAAAATACATGAAATAAATGAATTTAAGCTATAATCTAGGTAGCACTTGTAGATACATTGTCACAAAACTGCTTTACAAAGATATATAGATTCAGAATATACATTTTTGATGTATAAATTTATTCTTCCTGAATAAGCCTTCATCTGCCTTCATATACCTTGATCTAGGTGACAATGGATAGTTCGATTGTCTGTAATTCCTTTCCATAACTGTGTTCTATATGATAAAAAAGTGAAATTGTGCAACCGGAAAGTGCAAAACAGTTTGAAGATAAAGGTTCTGTAGGGATTTTCAGAAAGGCATAAACAATAATATTGATGATGCATCTAAGACCAGAGCACTAGAAATTAAGTTTGTCAACAATGGTTCAATTCCACTTCTATTTACCAGAGTTTACAGAATATCTTTTGCATAAAAATTATACTATGAATATGGCTCTCGCAAGTAGAATTCTTATGGGTCGTTTGGTGCGCTGAAGTTTGCTGATGACGCTAAGATGCGTTGAGATTAAGAGATTTTGAAAAGTAGGTTATCAGCCGGTGGCTCGGTACCAAAAAGCTAGGATAGAGGCCCTTATCTCATTCAGAGATTTACAAGCTCTAGCTCTTGCATACAATACTCAGAAAACAGTGTGAAATCAAAACAGCAGCATTTATGACATGCTACTATGTTGTAGTAATAGAAGTAAGAGGACATGATTAAATGCTACGTTTGATTAATGTGTTACAACTAATTTTTGTTGGATGCAATAAAGGAATAACAGTAGAAACAGCAATGGATTGACTGGATGACCTTATAAACATTGATTAATGAAATGACTTATTTGAATAGAAAAAAACTGCCTCAAATTTGAGGTTGTGTCAAAAAGTTTCGAGACTAATGATCCTATTCTGACCATGTGCGTTACCACATCTGCGATTTCATCATGGGTAGAAAGTTAGAACAAAAAGCATACGTCAAATTGGGCGAATCTGCAACAGAGACGTTCGACATGACTTATGTTTGACATACGGCGATGCTGCAACGAGTCATTCGAGGTGTTTTAAATGGCTGGAATCGCTGGAAAACGATGTGAGACCAGGAAGACCTTCAACAAGCTCAACCCCTTTCGAAAACATTCATGGAGAACAATCTCCATGATTTCACTTCCGCACCCACCCTACTCGCCATATTTGGCTCCTCTGGACTTTCCAGTTCCAGATCCAGTTCACCGTTTTCTCCGTTTTTCAATATGGTTATAACCATTTATAACCTTATTGCTTTCCAACAGAGTTTTTAGACAGACGGTAAAGGTGAAACCATGGCTTACTGATTAGCAGACCCTATAGTATGAATTGAACATTGAACAACATTGAACAACTACCTAGACCATACCAACCTCTATTTAATATTCTTGAGGAGGAGATGGTCCTCAAAATAGCATTGTGGCAGTGGGGGATGTAGTCAAGCATCAGCCTGATTCTTAACCGTGTCTTATTGCAGCCAGTTTGTACACGTCATAACCACAAACACACACACACACACACAGTTTGAACTTTTATATGTATGTTATGGTAGGAGTTGAAGTGGACACTCAGCTCCTATACGACATACCTATTAAAGTTCAAACTGTGTGTGTGTGTGTGTGTGTGTGTGTTTGTGGTTATGACGTGTACAAACTGGCTGCAATAAGACACGGTTAAGAATCAGGCTGATGCTTGACTACATCCCCCACTGCCACAATGCTATTTTGAGGACCATCTCCTCCTCAAGAATATTAAATAGAGGTTGGTATGGTCTAGGTAGTTGTTCAATGAGTTATTCGAGGTGTTTTGAGTGGCACGCATGCTTCAAGAGCGGAAGAATTTCACTGGAAGACGACGAGAGATCAGGAATACCTTTAACGAGCTCAACCGGCGAAAATCTTGAAATCAACTTGTGCATGATGATCTTTCGGAGAACAATCCCCATGATTTCACTTCCGCACCCACCCTACTCGCCAAATTTTCTCATGTGGACTTCACCTTTTCCTAAAGATGAAGATCCAGTTCACCGTTTTCTCACCATTGTGGAGATCCAGCACGTATTACAGAAGGTGCTTGACATGCTTCCAGGACACATTCCAAAAGTGGCATGAAGGCTGAGCGCGCTGTATTGCTGCACAAGGGGACTATTTATTATAAAGTTATAAGGGACTATTATATATAAGGTAATATTGTGTAAACGTAGATAAATAATGTACTTTCTTGTAAACAGAGCTCATCTATATCTAATCTAGTAAAGTGCCAAAGTGCTATATCTGTGCACATGATAGTATATGAATCTGATAAGCCGGATTATATTTTTGGTCATATCTGGTAACCCATTGACCTAGACCCTGAATACATATTGTGTTGATATGCCTTCTGCCAGATTGAAGTGTATGTTCAAAATAGTACCACTCTTCAATATTTGATCACAAGACTGTAACACTGCCAGTGTTACAACTCAGTGTTTCATGAATATTTCATTAGTTTGTAGATTTATCAGTCTACATACTCATCCATTGGTCGTACTCTTCCCCTGACACCAATACCCTTACATTACAGCTGCACACTTGCACATAGTTTTCTAGTTTTGACTTCTCTATGTAGTTAACCTGGAGTATTTTGCTAGCCATTTAGCAGCTGGTTGCTCAATAGCATCCATTTAGTCTGCATGTGAAATGATCTTTTTACCTGGATGAACAGAAATGGCCAGTTATGCTGGCTGGAGCTTAATAGCTTTACTGAGCACAGTGTTGATCTGCTGAGACTAAACAACACCACAATGTTTTGTAAAACAAAATGGGACGTGAGACCGCAACAAAGGCAAACACGTGTCAGACATGACACGTATACTGCTAGACACGTCTGCACTGAAGGCATGTATGACAGCCATTGCAACATGTCGTAGAGAGTGTGAAATGGGTCTTCCTAAAGACTGCATTCTTGTTATTCTTCTCTTCTGGTGTAGCATCTAGGTGGTGGATGGAACATTCAGCTGAAAAACTGAGTTATTAGTATTCTTCAAATGATATCCTCTTCCAGAAGTCCCCAATTGATCAGTTCTTATTAAAAAGAACTATCCATTTATAACTATATTGCTTTCCAACAGAGTTTTTAGACAGACAATAAAGGTGAAACCATGGCTTACTGATTAGCAGACCCTATAGTACTATATGGACTTAATCAACTGCTGTGAACTATTGAAATGTCTAAATAGAGAATGTAAAACAAAATTTTTAACTGTGTCTGTGTGTGTGTGTGTGTGTGTGTGTGTGTGTGTGTGTGTGTGTGGTTGTGGCATGTGTAATAAGAAAATAAATCTGCTATAAGACACAGCTAATAATCAGGCTGATGCTTGACTACAGCCCCCATAGCCACAATGCCATTTGGAGGATCATCTCCTTCTCAAGGATATTGCATAGAGGCTGGGATGGTCCAGGAAGTCTGTGCATCCATTAGCGCAGCAGTCATCCCTAAGTACCTTACTAGTCACTAGATGGTGATTTGATCCCCATGTCATAGTGGCATATTTAATTTAGATGATATTTAGCAGCCCAAAGTTTAGAACTGCTTGTTACATATCTAACTGTGATTAACATCAGATAAAAATGTAGATAGAAATAATAAAAAATATCTTCCCTTCAAAATGCAACCAATGAACCAAATCGCCGTATGCATGCGACCAACATTTAAACATTTACTATAGCACTGGAAGAAAAAAATTTTTGATGCCGATTTCTGAAATGTCAGACAAGTCACCCTGAATATAAGGCCGGCTTTTTTCAAGAGTTAAATGTATATGCAATGCTTTTTTGCAAAAATTAATCTTGTTATCTAAAGTCAATCTGTGTAACACCTCAGCAGCAGAGCATCGAAACACCTACCACCTATAGTTGACCTGTAAAGACACTATCACATGTTGTTTTGCTTATAGCTTGTGGTCATCAAGTGGGTGATGTAGTGATAGAAGAGGAAAAAAAAAATAAATTAAAATAGAACAAGTGAGCATGTGAGCTGCTTCATCTCAATCTCACAGTAAAAACACCTCAGATATAGAGTGCATGCAATGTTTTCTCGGATAAGTGTACTTATAAAAGTAACACCATTTTTCCAGCTAATGTATGCTGTTTATTAGAGAGTAAATTGAATGCATTATTATTTGCTGCAAGAACTTTGACACAATTCAAACACTGTGTAAATCCATGAATAATATATTTAAATAACTAGTAGCCTGATTTAAGCCATTAACCAGGCTGTTTTAATGGTCTTGTTCTGTTGTACCTGACTGAACCTTTGGTCGATTGCGGTCTGCCATGCCTACTTTGATCAAAAGGTGCAGGCTACTTGTTGGTACCTTAAATAGTAAAAACTATTTTTTTTTTGTTTTTGCTTACAAAGCCCCATTTTAAGTATGGAACAGCCTTCCATTAAGTGTTGAGGTCTCAGACACACTCTGTGTTTAAGTCTAGGTTGAAAACATATTTGTTTAGTCAAACCTTTTATGATTAAGTGTTTTGGTGAACTGGAATGTTTGGATGCTGTCGTCCCCCACTTGCATATGGAAAGTTAAACTCAAGAACCATAATGCTGGCTTTGGACTGTATTTACTGTAAAATGTTTGCTACAGTTGCATATTGTTGCAACTGCCATGAACAGTTTTGCAAGTTCTCATCAGCAAACAGTTGATAACATCAACAATGATAAGACTCTAATAAAGGGACATTCTGTTGCAATCGGATAAGAATAACCTTTCAAAAACAGTACTACTCCTATTCATATCTGATTGCTAGCCATTTAGAACGCATCTGCCCCACATTCTAAGTATCTTGCATTCAGTAAAATTCGTGGATATGGATCCAAGGGGACAAAGAAACGAGAACATATATATAAAATTGCAGCTTTATTGAAACGAATTTAACAGGAGTTTGTTGGCCATGACTCAAACTCTCAGGCAATTCCTTGGCATTTAAGAGGATTCAGTGTCTGCATCACTGATGACTGAAGTCTCTGTGCGCTCTGTTGGAGAGATGGAGAGGAGACAAAAAGTCGAAGACAGAAACATGACAGATTTTATGAAAAATCATTTCAAAGATGGTATTTTTGGCACGGCAGATCCCTGCGTTCATACAGAAGAACTCAACTAAGCAAAACGAATCTAATGATTTAGATCACAGCAGTAAAGCAATGTGTCTGGTTGGTGCGTACCTGTGATGATCTCTTTGACTTGAATTCCACCTCCACCAGCTGGGATGAAAAAATAAGGAGGAATTTTACATTAAAAATGCAACAATACTGACATACTGAATTCTGTGCTACCTTGGCTTGACTAGGTAACTTAAACTCCTGATTAACCCATGCGATAAACAATGACGGCTATAAACAAGGACAGAAGCAGCACTGCCGATAAACGCTCCGCTGCAGTCATTGGTAAAAATGTTGGGTTTTGTGCTTGTTGCTAAAAGCCCCTGCAAAATGTGTTCATTGCCGTTGCTGTATATTTCATGCTTGGCAAATGTAGTGTATCATCCAGTTCCGTCCATCTTTTTGTATGAACACACTACATATGCATGTGCTAGCTCAGAGCAGTGATATGGGCATGCAGCGAAACTGTCACATCTGAGAGCACTTCAGTTCTGCATGCACTTCCTCAGCCCTTGCGTGCCAGGGTCGATCAAGGCGCAGTTCATGGCAGCGCCTTGCATTCATTTTTAATGTGGGCAAGCTAAAAATAAAATGTTCCTTAACTTCCCCAGATTGCTTAATTCTGAATAGGTTACTCATTTCATCATAAGCATTGGCACGTACCTAAAAACAAGTACTCATACTCATTTTTGTTTATGGCTTTGATGCATCCTCAATCCTCTTTCCTAAAGTCATCAAATGTCACATATCAGCGATTCGGTAGTAAATCGTCACGGTAGCAAATAGAAATGCAATCCTAAACTTGTAAGTACATTGGTCAGACCACACTGTAAGAGTGTAGTTGACGAGGACTTGCCTTTGGTGATGTATCTAGTGTGTATTTCCACAGAGACATCCTGGGGCGTGCTGGTTTTGGGCGGGGCACTCCCTACGAGAGGAAAAGTGTAGATAAGAGAGGGCCACGTCCACCCCCACGCCCCAGGACCTTGGTTCCCTTTACTATATAGGTACGAAAGCTTGTGCGAAGTCATACATTTTTTTCGTAACATAAAGGCAGAAGCTATAGAATAAAAAATGTAAAAGCTTTGTCCTCAGCATGAAAAAAATTCATTTGTGTGAATTTTTGCAATTAAAGCTTTATAGGATGAATCTTGTACCAAAACATCTAAGTTCTGGATTGATGTTTACAAACTTTTGTTTGATAGTGTTTATTAAAGTAAGTAAATTCTAGGTTAAGTAAGTCTAAATAGAAATAAACTAGTGATAGGGGTAAAGGGGTAAAGTTACAGCAACAAAAATAATATGAATTAAATATTTATTTATTTCTATATTTCTGTAAAGCTCAGTTGTGACAGTGTCCAATGTTAAAAGTACTATACATATTAAATTGAATTGAATTGAATACTACACACTAATGACTTTGAAGATTCATTTCAGCTCTATAAGTGATGCAGTCAGCTAAAACATTGCTGATGCTGCTTACACGGCTCTCATATGCATGCTCCTTGTGATCCTGCTTGATTTGTCTTAAACGATTAATGAAGGTTACATGCTTTTTTTTTCTTGATTTCCATTGCTGTTGTAAAAACCTGTGGATATAACTGTAGGTTCCATTAGTTCTAAGCTGGAGATCATATGTCATTGCTACCAGAAAGGTTAGAAGGTGAGCCAGGCAATGGTTGCTAAGCAATCTGAGCAATTTGTGGTCTAACAACACCTGTTTGGTTGCTAAGTAAACCAAGAAACCCCTGTTTACATGTGAAGCTTTTTTTGCTTCGTTTTGAGATGTTGTGGTAGTGATTTACCTGAGAAAGTGTAGGAGGACTCTGTAAATTCTGGCAGTCTGAAAACCGGAAAAAAAAGAAAGAGTGCGTGGTAAAAAGATTGTCAAATATCAAAAGGGGTTGGTTAGTAAATGACAAAAGAATTCACAATTCTATTTTTTTGTGTGTTACTGTATGAGTCAAATTGAACAACGCTCACTTGAAGTCATCTCCCTCCAGGAGTTTTCTGTAGGTGGCGATTTCCACATCTAGAGCGAGTTTGATGTCGAGCAGCTCTTGGTAGGCCAGAATCTGTTTGTGAAGGTCAGCTTTAGCTGCCTCGATGGCGGACGTAAAGCTGGAGATCTGGGCCTGGTACTCAGACACACCAACGCTGGACTGGGCATTAGCCTCTCCCAGGCTCTGCTCCAGGGACATGTTCTGGGACAACAATGATATAATAATTATATATATTATATAAATGAATAGTTATATATATATCAGTTAGAGATTGTTTTACTTTCAATTCAATGTACCAAGGAAATTCACTACAAATCCCCTTGTCATAGAGTTCATTAACCTCGCAGAAAGTACCGAACTTTGGCAACATATAAATGTAAAAAGCGAGTAACTGATGTTTTTGAGCGAAGCTTGTACTTTCTCTGAGAGCGTTCCTTGTGAGAAGCAGCTTATTTCTCTTGTGGTAGTGAAACCACTTCCTGTGCCTTCAGCTTCCTGTGCAGGTCAACTGTGATTTATGGTAAGTATGTTGATCAATGAGAAGTAGATTTTGCTGCATCTCGCCAGCATAACTGTGCTCAATCATGCAAGCATTTATTGGTATACAGGAATGCTTTCATTTTAAATAAAGTTCCCAGAATGTAAACGTAAAAGTCCCCTTGAAAACAAAGGAAGTGATGTTTAGATGATAGGGGATAACCGTTTGTTTTACATTGTAAGACAGGCGAAGGGCTTTTCTGGCTGATAAAGAAGATTATAAAAGCAAACAGTCATCATAAATCGGCGTGAGAAAGACACCAGTGTAACGCTGCACAAAACCCTGTAGGTTATTGGTCCAGAACTTTCTCAGGTTCACATCAAATGTCTCTTACTGTTGGAAATAAGCTGTTTTTGAGTGTTGCACAGATTTTGCACTTATCACAGTTTCACGCTTGTTTGGAGTGTGTTTTTCACTAGAGACTAAATCCCAGGAGGTCAGCAGTTACTAAAATAGTCAAAACAGTCCACCTGGGACCAAGAACCATGACACTGTGACACTTTGAGTGAGTGGATGTATATCAGGTATTGCTTATTATTTAAACGTACTTCACAACTAAGGTCAAATGAAAAATACCTGAATATTATGTAACTGAATAATGTATAATAATTAATGTGTAATAGTTTTTAACACTCATGTATGTGTGTGTGTGTATATATTTATATTTGTATATATTTATTTATTTAATAGAATTTCTTTTTCACACACAAATCTCCAGATAACACCTCTGTGTGCACAGTTTTTCATTTATATGACCCCTATGTGCAAAATGTATTCTTTTGTATAGCAGAGCAATAGGAATTACTATATGTGAAAATACATATATTGAGCACTCACTTGTGTCATAAGACCCTGCAACTCTAACCCGAGTGCCTGTAGCTCCTTCCTAGCTGCTGTAATTTCGGCTTTGGTTGATGACACTGCTTCTGAGCTCCTAGCGTTAGCAGTCTGTATTTCATCCATCTAAAAGAAAGGAGAGAGAATGCTGCTCAGTTTCTTTGAAAACAAAAAGTTCATTAAGAGATAAAGATGGAAACTGGTAGATCAGTGGTTAAGACATTGGACTGTGGTCCAAGAGTTTGTGTGGTTATTGCCAAGACCCTTAAGAGCTCAGGTGTATGAATGAGATAATTGTTAGCCATATGCATTAAATATTCCTATATATATATAAATATAGATAAAGTCTTAACACATTTGTTGTATGCTCGCCTTGAGTTTGTAGTAGGCTTCGGCTTCCTCTCTGTTCTGCTGGACAGATTTCTCATACTCCATTCGCATCTTGTTAAGTGCTGAAGAGATGTCAAAAGACTTGCCAGTGTCCACTTCAATCATAGAGACAGAGGTGTCGAGGGACGTTGTGCCCAGTTTGGACTGCAGAGAAGCGAGCTCCTAAACAAATGTTAAGCAATGGGTGGAGATTTATTATATATAAAAGTAATAATAGCCAAGAAATGGCATCCTAAGTCTAAATATATGGTCTAAAAGTACCTCTTCCTGTGTTTTGGTGACAAAGCCAAGCTCGTTCTTAAGGCTGGAGTATTTGGCATCCAAATCAACTCTGAGGTCAGATGCTGCTTCAATGTCCTAAACAACAAAAAAAATAATCAAGATAAATACATATAACTGTTTAATAAAAATTTTGTAAAAACTGAATAAAAAAAAAAACCGAATAACCAAATTTTGTTAGCCTTACCTTTTTCATGGCAGCAATGTCAGAGTCAAGCTGGAACCTGACCCCTAGTTCAAAGTCAAGCCTTAAAAATACAGTAATAAATATTTTATAGATAAAATACTGTAAGAGAAAAAAGCTAAATGTAAGTGTATTATTGTGCAAAAAACACACTATGCAATGACCATATTTTCTAATAAATATAATACATACTTTGCCTTAACCTCATGGGCAGTGCCACGCACATTGTCTAGCTCTATCTCCAGTTTGAGGGTGTCAAGGGTTAGGTTCTGCAGTGTGGTGCGATACTCATTCAGCTGGTTCTCATATTCCAATGTAGTGGTGCTGGACGATTCTGGGGACATGTCAGTGCCACCAGTTAGTTGGGACAGCTTAGCCTCCAGTGCAGCATTCTCCTGTTGCAGTGAACGCACTTTGGCCATGTACACAGAGAAGCGGTCGTTCAGACCGGACAACGTATTTTTCTCAGCTGCACGAGACAGGATGGGTGCCACAACTGCCCCCATAGCATGGCCACCAGCCAGAGCAGCTCCTGCAGTCAGTCCACCAGCTGTGATAGTGCGACCCATGGCAAAAGCCGGACTTGCAACTAGTGCCCCAGCACCTCCGCCACCGCCCATTGCGTATCCTGCACCACCTGCACCAAAGCCCAGTCCTGCTCCATATCCAGAGCCTAAACCATATCCAGAGCCTAAATCATATCCAGAGCCAAGGCCAAGTCCACTACCCAGACCAAGTCCACTGCCCAGAGCAAGTCCACTGCCTAGACCTAGACCAAACCCTGCCCCAGCACCAGCACCACCTCCCAGGCCAAAACCAAGACCGAGGCTTCCTCCAGCACCACCCAGCCCTAATCTGGCTCCACCACCACCTCCACCTGCCTGGAGACCAGACATCCTGGAAGAGGACAATGAGTAGGAGGCAGACATTATAGTGGATTAGTGGAGCAAGTGCGATATGAAGAAAATGGAGAATGCAAGAAGGCGCTGAGCTCGCTCAGGTTTATAAAGAGGTAGTGTTGAATACGGAGGAGGAGCACTAATCTCTAGCATGTGCCAGGACTTGATACAAAGCTTTCGGTGCCACCTGAACATTCCTTGGACTAAATGATAAGCTTTGCCTGAGGGAAGAGTCGGTGCTTTATCACTATCAAGCACTGAATTACTGATGCTGCTCTTAAATTTAGTCACGCACACTTAGTCTTCCCTCCAGTATGATTCTTGACACACTAACTGAAGTGTTTTCTAATGGAGATTTCATTCACATGCAGTATATTTAATAGACATCCGAAACAGTAAGGGAACAGAACACTCCAGTATACATTTAAGCATTTTTAGCTTCCTAAAGGGGTTATAGTTTGAATTCTGTCTGATAGGAAAATACACCTTTCCCCAAATGTTTCCCCATCGTGTCAAATCAACTATCTTTGGGCTGAGAGATCATGAGATCCGTTCTATAAAACAGCTAGAAAGAGTGCAGAAACAACCCTAACCCAAACTCTAACCCTTTACCATATAAAATAACTGTCTTTTGTCAAGATCTGCTGATTTATCAGGAATCTTTTGAAACAGAGTCATTCATCAAATCTGGAATGTGAAAGGATCTGCCTGGTCTTGAAAGCCTAAATGAGAGATTTTTGCAGTGCTTGTTCCCTGAAGCTATTGGCATCACCCGTTCCCTTCTCTGTCAGTTCAAGCATAGCGTCTCTTATGTCAAAAATCTGGCACCTCACCAGAGTCATCATTACATAAGCATAGACCCACCACCTGCAACAGTGCAAAATCAGCGACTTTTTTTTCGAACCAGTGTTTTTCCACTTTTTAAATAACTGTGATTGCTAAAATTGGATTTTAAAAATGTGATGAGAGTTTTAGTTTTTTTAAATAAGTTTATTTGAATGCTGCACTAATTAAAATGTAGATGCCATTTTTAACAAAAGCTATCTTTACATTAGTGAATATCCGACTATTACTTTGAACAAAAATCTGTTCCGCTAGAGAAGAGTATTCAATACGTAGTGCTCATAAAGGTAACCGTGGGCCTCCTGGTTAGCTAAGTAACAAGTTAAGCTGTATACACTGCTATTAGGCAATAAAATAAGCTAAGTGAGCTAAAAACTTTAATGATTGAGACATTTAAGACTGAATGCAAAGGATTTTACTGCACTCCATACACATTTACTTCATGAAGAAAATCATAATTACTTTGACCTATAGAGTTTGGTTACTGGCTGACAAGATGTGGAACCTGATGTGGTCTTTAGCAGTTGCAGCTCATTTAACTTGAGCATCAACATGTGCATTCAAAGATTTCATTTTTTCCTAAGGTTGTAAAGAGCGGTTAAAGAGGTTAAAAAGTGGTTAAAAAATTACTATATCCTTCCTGTCAGTTTCAACTTTCGCCTCAGCAGGGCCTTACCATCTGCAAAACTGCCACTCACTGGATATTTTGTTGGCTTTTCGTTTTTTCACGTTTTAATGTTTAAACTGCTGTGTGTCCGTGATTGCAATAACCCTGCCAAATTAGGTCATGCTCTCTTGAAAAAAAGACCTACTTGAATTAATATCATAGCAAAAGTCTTATTAAGTAATGTCCTTCCTGTTTCCTTTTGTGCTTGCTTCTGTGGAATCACCAAGGACAAGCCTGCTGCTTTCATATAACATAATGAAAATAGGTGAATTTCATTCTGATTGTTTCATTGCTTTATAAAATCGGACAGATTGCCGATCAGTCGTCTCGTTCTGCCCTACAGCATGCAATACAGAGCGTGTGTTGTCGCAGATCTGAACATGTTGCAGTAAGCAGTGCCATACCAAAAAGCTTTCTCCCCAAGTACCACCTTCAAGGCAGTGGAGTTAGAGCATGTGCAATGCCAGGACTTGCTCTTGGAGGTTTTTGTCGATGTAATAAGAAATGTTCTGCCTCAGCAAGTACTAAAACCTAAATGTTGCCATGTGGAGTGAACACAGTATTAGAAAGGGAAAATTAATCTTTGTTTACAGTTTTAATTATGTAGCAGTATATATATATGAAGACATATGATATTCAGGTGTGGTTGATGAACAAATGGTTGAAGAAAGTGTCAAGAACAAAGAAAAATCATTAATAGTCGCAAGACAAATACACAGATTGGTACGAGGAAACAAGACTAGTGCTGAAATTCTCTATAGACCTGACTGCAGATTGGTGCAATAGTCATCAGAAAATTAGAAGACATGGTAACTACACTATATGGACACGACACCATCACGTCCATATGTGGTTCTACTGTAAACTGTTGTCACAAATTTGGAAGCACAGTATCGTCTATAATGGCTTTGTATGCTGATCAGTACAATTTCCCTCCACAGGAACCCAAATTTGTCTCAGCATCACAATGTTTCTTTGTACAAAGCGAACACCATGAAAGCTCTGACCTCAACTCCACTGAGCAGCCCTCTCATCCTGCATCGCTCTCTGACCACACTAATGCCAACTGAAGCCTAAATCTGCTAGGGCACACTAATAAATCTAGTGCAAATCCTTTCCAGATAAGTGGAGGAAATTATGGGCCCCATGGGTGAGGTGTTCACACGCGTTTAGTTATATACTGCAGCATTTCTATCTGCAAGGTGTAAAGTAAGAGGCTCCAACCAGGTCTACATCCGTTGTATCTGTTTTTTGAGGTTTTTTATCGTCTACTTTCATGCCGAAGACAGTTTCAGACTAATACTAGACACAACCATTTATGAAACCCGCATAAAGCTAGACTACCATCACCCTTCCTTTCTCATGGGAAGTGTGACAACAGGAAAGCATGAGTTATTAACGAACGTTGGAGAGAAGTTAGACATAACAGACATAACAGAAAGTGAATTCTCTCACTTTTATTTCTCATCACAAACTGACGAAAGCCTCATTCAAATGATGTGTGAGAGATAAGTGTCTACAACATGCCAGTTTAGACTTAAACAAATACAAGGGGGGCTATGTGAAAAAAAATAAATAATGAAGCTGTGTGGTTTGAACATCTCCAGCTTTCCAGGCTGGCATCTAGATTCACCAAAAAAGTAATATTAGTATTGGAAAGCTTTACTGTATTATTTATTGTGCATTTTGCTGTTTTAAGAGCCGAATTTTCATATTGAGTGATCCTCAAAAGTTTCTTACGAGAAGCAGGTCAGAAAGTACAACCCCAATTCCAAAAATGTTGGGACGCTGTGTAAGATATTAATAATAAAAAAAGCGCCCATATTTATTCACAACAGAACATAGAAAACATATAGAATGTTTAAATTGAGTAAATATTTAAAAAGAAAATTAGGTCAATTTAGAATTTGTTGGCTAAAACAGATCTCAAACAACCTGAGATGGAGGTAACAAACAGCTGGAAAAGAAAGTGTTTTTTAAAAAAAAACAGCTGGAGGGACATTTGAAGGAACAACTAATTATTTTCATTAGCAGCAGGTCAATCACATGACTGGGTATAAAACTGAAAAACTGAAAAACTATGTCTACAATTGGTGGAACATTTTCAGAATAATGTTTCTCAACATCGAATTGCAAAGACTTCCGAAAGAAATCTCTGTGCACAAGTGACAAGTGTAAAAATCAATATTGGATGCCTGTGATCTTTGGGCTCTCAGGTGACAATGCATTAAATACGGCATAAATGGAAATCATTGCATGGGCGCGTTAACACCTCCAGAAATCATCGTCTGTGAAGACAGTTTGCCTTGTCATCCACACATGCAGGTTAAAGTGCTATCATGCAAAGAAGAAGCAATATTTCAACATGATCCAGAAACGCCGCTATCTTCTTTGTGCCAAAGCTCATTTAAAATGTACTGAGGCAAAGTGGAAAACTGTTTTGTGGTCAGCCAATCGAAATTTGGAAACCAGAGGTACCTCTGCTCAAAAGACACATGTGCGGGCCCATCTGAAGTTTGCCAAAGAACACCTGAATGATTTAGAGAACGCTTGGGAGAAAGTGATGTTTTTAGATGAGACCAAAATTGAGCTCTTTGGCATCAACTCGACTCGACATCTTTCTGAGGCAGAGAAATGCTGAATATGACCGCAAGAAAACCATCCCCATTGTCAAACATGGAGGTGGAAACATTCTGCTTTGCAGCTGTTTCTTTGCTAAGGATAGAGGAAGACACATTGAGAGGCACATGAATGGGGTCATATTCCATAGAATCTTGGATGAGAACCTCCTGGCCTCAGCCAGGACACTGAAGATGGGCCATAAATGGGTCTACCAGCATGACAATGGCCAAGGTAACAAAGAAGTAGCTCAAGAAGTAGCACATTAAGATCCTGTTTGTAAAGCAATAGCTTCGAAACCTTGTGTGCAACCTGGTGACAAACTACAAGAAACGTCTGACCTCTGTGCTTCTCAATAAGGGTTATTATTATAACCTTTCTTTAGTGTTTATTTCTGTTTCTCTGTGTTAAAATAAACCTACCATAAAAATTCTAGACTGTTAATTTATTTGTAAGAGAATAACCTTACAAAACCAAAACTTACAGCTCATATAATAATTTCCCCCAGTGTATAGTCTAACTTGAAAGAAATGCAGGTGAATAACACTACACATTTACAATTAGGATGGCTGGGCTTCCTACCTGCATGTTTTGAAAAGTTTGAAGAAACCAGAGAAAAGGAAACTGTGCACTTGTAGAACATGCACAGAATCTTGACACAGATAGTAACTGATAGCTGTACACTTTAACCGAGATGTAGATATTTGTGGATTTATAGATACCCTGTTTTTACTATTAGCGATGTTTTATGTTTTTCTCAACAAAGACTACAATCTGTCTTTTCTTATGCTTGAATGGACAACTTGTTGGTTTGTTTTTTTAGAGCACAGCTGGTTAACAGTTAATTATATTTTAACATAAGCAAGTAAATATTAATATTAATAATAATAATAATAATAATAGCAAAATATGGCACATAAACCGTATAGTTGTTTGGTGACGTGAATGTTAGTTTCACTACTAAATTTAGTTCGAATTGAGCTGAGGCCAATACATGAGTGCCTTCTAACAGGGGGAATCCAGTCAACTTTCCCAGAGACCACAAATTGCGTACATGGTGCCCTTCAACCTACTGACGACCAGTTTCAGTTGATTTTATCGAGAGCCACAATTTCAGGAGACTTGCATATGTCATTTGTTGGAATTCCACTTTCTATTGTTGGTCTTTCTCTTGAACACGTTTGTTTTCGTGAGGCTTTACTGACAGGTCACAAGATCACAAGATCATAAGTCACCAAACCATCAAGTTCCTAAAAAAAAAAAAAAAGAAAAAACCCCCACAGTGAAATAGGAACAATCCTTTAGTTGAACAAAGACTTTAAAAAGTCAAACCAATATTACACTACATTGCCAAAAGTTTGCAGACACCTAGTCATGAGTATGGCATGTGCTTTTTGAGGGTGTAGTCAGCATTCCAAACCATCCATTCTAGGAGTTCAGTAAGGTTGAGATCAGAGCTCTATAGCAGGCCACTCAAGATCTTCCTTTGCAAACAATGTAAAGCATATCTTCATCGAGCTCGCTTTGTGCACGGCGGGGATTGCCATGCTGGAACACGTTCGGGTTTCCAAGTTCTAGTGAACGTAAGATTTTATTATACCGCATCTAAAGACATCCATGGTAACAGTTTAGAGAAGAACCACTTATGGCAGGAAAGGTCAGGTGTCCCAATACTTTTGTCCACATTTTTGGCTTTAGGATGTTTGATTTTTACAGGTCAAAGCTAAATTTGATTACAATAAAATAAATAATAAAATGCTGGAAAAAGCTTTAGTAGTGTTTTTAAAGATTCTTTTTATAGGTGGGGGTTTGTGGGTTCCCAAAAGCATTCTACTTGGAACTCTCTATAATAGTGACCATGCGGATTTGCGTCTAAATGTGTTTATTTTACTGTCATGATAAACAATGGCTGTTTTGTTTAGCATCTTCAATAACTGAGTCCAGGTTGATATATCCTATTAATACTCAGGGGTAATATTGCCATAAACCCAAGCCCAGAGGAAATTTAGCACATCCAATAACCTTAATTCAGGTATTACCCCAGGCATTAAAGCTACCCACTGAGCCACCATGCCACTCGTGTCAAAATACAGCAAGTACATTTGAAACATTAGTCAAAACCAATTGCTGAAATCATGCTTTCTAATAGTTAGTATAGCTTGTCATACTAAAAACCATGAGCTTGGTCATAAGTCAGGTGGTGCTTAATGACCCAATGTGTGATGATTTGTTGCACAATGCTCTCTTACACGCACACACACACACACACGTATATACAAAGCATGGGATATGATGATTTTACAGTTTCCACTCATATTTATTAATCGCTGGTTGAAGCACGTGTTTGAGCATGTGTTCTGTCAGTGGCTCTATAGAGTTTTCCTGAGATCCACACAATGCTGAGGCAACCAAAAATCATTTAGTCTGTATGAACAAAGAGGGACGAGTGTTGTTACAATGGTGTCTAAACAAAGGCTCTGTTTTCCAGAAGCACAGGCCACCATAAAGAGGCGTGTGACAGAAGCTGCTGCTGCTGGTTTTACTAAGTCAAATAGAACTGTGTTCTGCGGTAATGCCTCTGGGTGTATAGTTGGTCTGTCAGATACCACACCAGGATAGAAATGCCTCTGCCAAGACGCAGATCGTCCCTCCTGGGCCGGGCTGGTGCAGAACGGCCAGGAAATGTGAGCCGTGTGAACATAGGCAGTACCACAGCTGCTCGAGGCACGTTCTTGAGCTCTGAATCTTCTGAGAGCACCAGCTGCCTGGGAGCCCATGTGTCTCGCAGGGCACTGGGCATCAGCAGCATCTTCCTGCAAGGTCTGCGCAGCACCAGCTCCCCGGTGCCCAAGCATGCAGAAAGGGGTCACCTGTTGGGTGCTGAGGGCTTTAACAGCTGTCTGCTAGATTACCGTGGCAAGGTACACACCCTGGAACAACTCAACCAGCAGTTGGAACAGCAGATCCATGACTGCCTGGATCGCAAGGCCTCCAGCGCCAGGATGTGGGGGGCACTCAGGCAGGAATGGGAAGACATCTACAGACAAGTGAGCAGAAAATGTCTCTCAAGTGAAATATCAAGTCATGTGACTTTGAATCATTGCTGTAAGAATGATGTGCTCTGATAAGCAAGAAGGCTATGAACATTGTTGGAAATGTTTGTGGTTATAAGTGATGTAACGGCACAGTGCTCCTCTGCTGTTTCTGAGTAGAAGTAGTACATCTTTCAAATGTGGGATAAAGGAAAGGTGTCAGTTTATTGAACTCTTGCCTTCTGCCAGGTGAGCGAGGCCATCCTGGATAACGCTCGACTTGTTCTTCAGACCGAAAATGTCCAGGTCAATGCTGAAGACCTTAAAGAGAGGTATGTGGGATTTGAGAAAGACCTGGAAAAACTGTGAAATGATCAGCATTATTATAACCCCAATTCCAAAAATGTTGGGACACTTTGTAAAATGTAAATGAAAACAGAATGCAATGATTGATTTGCAAATCCCATATTTTATTCACAGTAGAACATAGAAAACATTTTAAATATTTGAACTGAGGAAATGTAAAATTTTAAGGAAAATATAAGGTCATTTTAAATTTGATGGCTGCAACACATTTCAAGAAAGTTGGGACGGTGCAACAAAAATGTGGAAAAAGTAAGCTTTAAAATTATTATAAAATAATATAATAAGTCATTTATATTATAATTAATAATATATTAAAATTAAACAGTTGGAGAAACATTTCGCAACTAATTAAATTAATTGAAAACAGGTCAGTAAGATGATTGGGTATAAATAGTGTAGCCCTAGAGTCCAGGTGCTAAACTTTCACCATTTGAAAAAGATTGGCACATCATGAAACAAAAAATACAACAAAGGACACCCAGAACTGTTGAGCTGCTTGAATCCTGTATTGGACACATTTGGGAAAACTTTCCTCTCCCAAAACAACCGTTCTCCTCAGTTCCCAAATGAATGCAGAAAGAAGATCAGCTGCTACACACTGGTAAACATCGCCCCGTCTCAACTTTTTTGAGACTTGTTAGGGCCATTAAATTCAAAATGACCTTATTTCTATTTTTTTACCTTAAAATGGTATATATTCTCAGTTTAAACGTGTTTTTTGTTTTATTGACTCTAACACCGGTTTCTGTGTGATTATTTAGGTTTGAACATGAGCAGCTTTTTCATAAAGCCATGGAGGAGGAGATCAGCTCACTCCATAAGGTGATTAATAATGCCAATTTTACCAGAATAGACCTGGAGAGCCAAATTGAGAAGATGAACACTGAGCTCCTAGACCTGACCAGAACTCATGAAGAGGTGAGAGGTTATCAGTGTGTGTGCCAGACTAGTTTTTGTTGTTGTTGTTGTTGTTGTTGTTGGCTCTTCTAGTAGTGAAAGTGTAACCAGCTCAAGCTCCAACATTTTGTCTTTTGTAGGATGTGAGACAGCTCTATAACCAGTTAGCCAGCCATGATGTTGGAACTGACCCACCTACTGAGGCCAGTCTAGAACAGATATTGACTTATATCCACTGTCACTGGGAAAAGGTCATTGAGAAGACCCGGGCAAAGACCGATGCATATCTGGAGTTCAAGGTGAAATAAAAAGAGCTGTAATTATATGCTCAGAGAAAAACACAGTATAGTATGCATGAATGATTATGATGACTGCCATTGTGATCGGAAAAGAGCAAACAAGTTCTCAAAATGCAGCTTGGCGTTAAATAACGAGCTTTGAAAAGTACATTCATGTCAATTATACCACCAAAATAGTGGGACAGACCACAATTCCCTTGTTTCATTCATAAAAGATAACTATTGTGTCTATGCAGAAAGTGGACGATGAAGACAAAAAGCTAAGTGAGGAGGAAAAAGTACTGGAGAATCTGAAGACAGAATGTAATGACGCAAACACGAAGATCCAGAGCTTGCATGCTGAAACAGAGTCCATGAGAGCACTGGTATGAAATGCCATTTTCCACTCAAATCTTTCTGCACTTTACTCATACAGAAGCTAACTCTGAGGTTTTGCTTATAAAGTTTCTGAATTTACACGTACACCGCTGATCTATGTTTCTCCATACAGAAACGAGGCCTGGAGAACTCGCTGAACGATGCGAAACATTGGCATGACATCGAGCTTCAGAACTTGGGCTCCGTCATTGGGAAGCTGGAGGCCGAACTTGCTGATGTGCGTGGAGACATCGAGCAGCAACAGCACGACTATGAGACGCTGCTCAACAACAAGAAGAGGCTAGAAATAGAAATTAGATCATACCATGGGATTTTAGATGGAGAGGAGAGCAGATTCCAGCCATCTTTGTAAGTCTCTAAGCTTTGCTCCCTAAGACAGTGTCTACCTTCTCATTCCATAGCCCACAAATACCATATTCAGAATATGACATAATTCCTAGTTTTCAAAGTTCTCTCTGCTGGACCATCATTTACCAAACTGACCGAAAATGCTATAAAAAGTAGGTAGTACAAATAAATAGTGAAGTCATAACCAAAATGGGGTGCCACCTCACAGTTCCAGGGTACCTGCTACTTGAGTAATGAATGTCCTCTTCATATTTGCATGGGTTTTCTCTAGGTTCTTCCAACCTTCCAAAAAAATGCCATTAGGTGGATTAGTAATGCAAAATTTTCCCAGGTGTACTACGAGTCATATGACACACTGGCATCTAATTCACCCAGTGTTCCTGGATCCAATGCCTGGATAAAGCAGTTACTAAAGATGAATGAATGGATGAATGTAGAATTCTGTTTGTTTGTTTTTTACTCCACTTTCTTCACAAATGTCTTATAAGAAGAAACATCCCGTTTAAAAGAGTCCCTATGATGTTAAGGCATGATTGCACCCTATGGTCCAAAATATGAAATACTTTGTTATATTGTGTCTCCCCCTGCAGGCCCCTGTATGGTAGTGCAGAAGCTGAAACAACAACCCAAGCTTTCCCTGAAAAACAGAGCTCTACAGATACTGACGGTACTGCAGATTTGACTACTTCATAAAGAATATAGGGATGAAAGTATGCTCTCATAAAATTAGATTGAATCTAGAATCATAAAAAGTAAACGCACTTGTCCATTAATGTCCCTACAAATGGTAAGAAAAAACACAACAACCTAACAGCACCTGGTATCTATTTAAAGAAAAAGAACCACAGGCCACATTTTACATCAAACTGTCTGGTATGAAGCTTTAGAGGTAGTGCAGTTTTCAGCCTTTTCATGGGTGGTGCCGTGACATTTCATTAAGTCAGTCGTGGTATTCCTTCAATGGGCTCCAGAGCCACAGCAACCAGGAAAATAGTGATTAAATTAGATGAATTGGTGGATAAATAAATAAATGAATTTAAAAAGTATATATAGTAGTCTCAAAACCTTGACATTACAATTCTACATCTGAATTTACATTTTTTTTTTTAAAGAGTGAGAGTGGCATTCAATAAAAAAAATTATATTTATACACATCAATTAGCTATAACATTAAAACCACAAAGAGTTAAAGTGAATAACATTTATTTGTTTCATTACAATGGCACATATTAAGGGGTGGGATTTAAAAGGCAGCAAGTGAACAGGCAGTTCTCGATGTGCCGGAAGCAGGAAAAAAGGGCAAGTGTAGGAATGTGAGCGACTCTGACTATGGGGTCGGAGCATCTACAAAATGGAAGGTAGTCGTTCCAGGCATACAGTGGTTATCATCTTCCAAAATTGGTCCCCCAGGGTGCACATGAAAAAGGCAAACCAGCAGCATCAGTGTCATCAGAAAAACGACTGGACATTACTTTTTATTGTACATGTCACATATTCAATTCATTTTTATTTGTATAACACTATTAAAAATGGACATTGTCTCAAAGCAGCTTTACGGAGATAAAGCGGTTACAAAGTTGTAGAAATGAATGTGTACGTTTAGTGCTCATAAGTTTGTTCCTTGTAATTCTAAGTTTATACCTAATGAGCATTAGACATTTCAGGACGCTGGGGTCAGCCATGATGCAACACCCCTGGAACACAGATGGATATAGGCCTTGCTTAAAGGCCGAAGAGTGGCAGCTTGGGGGCTTGAACCCCCGACCTTACAGCCTTAACCACTGAGATATTTATTCATATCCTTACATTTAACTTAAACTGCAAACAGTATTAGCCTTTAGCAAACATAAAATTAGCATGTGAAGTAATTCATTTCGACAGATTTACTTTATGTCTAATAAATACACAGTGTGTTTCACATGTACATTTTCAGGTACAAGATTTTAAAATATTTGTATATTCTTTCAGTGGGTTTCCATTATAAATGTGTTTCCCCCCCCTCATAGGCTCTAAAGTGGAAGAGCAGAAGAAGACCAAATGAAATTTTGCCCTCAGAAGCATGGCTCTACTCGGTGGCCGCGACAAAACCGCTTTTATAAAATACACAATTTTCACTTGTATCAGTTTTCTTTTGCTTTTTGGCTTGTATAGATCACAGCACTATTTCACAAGTTGAGAGTTTGAGAATAATAAACCGCATTTCTGCAAGCTCATACTTTCAAGTCACATGCCTGGCATTTAATTGTATACACACTACATGTTTTGAACATTTTCTCAGAAAGTAAGCAAAACCTCTCAGTCGAAAATAACACCTCTCCGGCGTAGGACACTATTTTGGTGTTTTTGCTCGGGAGAGTAAAAAAAAGAAAAAGAAAGAGGCCTGTGTGATAAATGACTGGTCCACGGGGTCGGGAGAATAATTGTCAATTGTCTCACCCACACCTCCAAGCACCATAATAACACTGCGCGGTACTAATGACACAGCACCGAGCCAGCCGCTTGAACGTCAGGCCGCAATCCATGTTATTACATGACAGTTCAGGAAATCCACAAATTACAGGTTCAGTAATGCTTTGGTTAGAAGGTGGGGGGGGGGGACGACGACACTTTTGTGAATAGAAAAGTGAGAAAACCGGCGTGTTTATTCATCAAAGCTGAAACTTAATAGTTGCAAACGTAGAAAAAAAATAATAAAAAGTATAAAATAGTGTAAATGAGTTGTTTTTTTCTTCTTTGTTTAGTGTTTTTTTTTTTTGTTTTTTTACAAAAGAAAAGAAAAAAAAAGATAAAACCCTCGAGAGACTGTTACTGCTGTGGTCTGGTTGGGTCTCCTATGACGGAAAAGCAGCCAGTACAGAAACGATCAGGTGTTTTTGAGACGATGGCCGCCTCCCTCCTCAGCCGTACCCCCACAGACTGAGCTCTCGCAATCTGTAGAAGAAACGCATCGAGTGCTCAGTACATTTTTTTTTTCTCCCACAGAAATTCCTGTCCAACTGGATATAACTGGTAGCGTCTTACGATTCCAACTGGTTTACACAGAAGTAGAGCGAGCTGTCAAAAGCTAGAACCCGTTCAACTTATTATTAACAAGTTCCTCCTTGTAGCTGAGTTTAGGCACAGTATCAAGTCATTATACAAAAGCACTGATTACGGTATATAAATACCAAGAAAACGCCACATCCACAAAGTAAATCTCGTGCCGTTTATGAGCTGGATAACCCTGTGTTCATTCTCAAAAACATTCTCAGCACTCATTTATATAAAACATGTTCACAATCTGATCATCTCTGGATTTCTCTGGATTTCCACAGACTTCCTATAAATCTTTTTAAAGCTCAATAATCCTATATTCATCTATTCGCTGAGTTTTAAGGCTTGTTTAACTCACCTGAGATGTGCCTGAAGGTCCATTTTCCACAGCTTCTCTCTGGATTTGGGGCTGAAGTGTCTGTTAAAAATAAATTGAGGAATTTAGGTCTTTTCATATGCTTTTTACTGGGAGCCCAATTCATTTCCAGCATCTAATCAACAGCACACTTGAAATTGCATTGTATTAACATATACACACATTAATTTTTTATTTAAAAAAAAAAATAAATAAATCATCCTACCAGCTCAAGGCTGTCCATGGGTCTGGCTAATGAAGCGCTTTGGAGCAGAGCGATAAGCAAAAGGATAAGCACAGCTCCTTTCATCCTGGCTGCTCGCTTCGACTCTCCTTGAGGTGGACAGGGTGCTAAACGTTATATCACCTCTCTCAGACATGAAAACACCCACAGACAACAGGGTGCGTCTCACCGCTCCCATGTCACTCCTGCGTCACTTGGTCTTGGAGGCCAATCCACTGGATGAAGAACTGATGGGACATTTCGAGACACTACGGATTAGGAAGCATCCTGTGCAATCAGGTTATGTGGCTGATCCGCATAGATAATTAACCTTCTGGACATGTGTGTAACCCTATCACATGTTCATCAAAGACTTAAGTGTACATCAGTGGATCTTCTGCAGTATTAAAACATAATGCAGGATGGCATTAGTCTGTCAGGTTTTCCCTCTGGTTCATGCCATTCCAGCTATGTAATTGTGAATCTTACTCCTATAGGCTCTAGGCTTTTCCAACACGTTTTTACTTGTCACGTGTACTTTTGAAGCACTTTGAAATTTTTTTCTTATATCCCAGCGATGTTAGGAAGCTGGGGTCCAACTTAACCACTGTGCTACCACTTTCCTTATATATACACCTTTATAACTGATCTCTTTTTGGAAGCTCTCAGGTGTTTACCTCGAACACGTTTTCCTAATGTAACTGCTTCGTTTCTGCCTTCTTCAAATCAGGTCTGGAGAACAAGAAGGTCTTTGTTCCATGCCATGTTTACCTTATGTATATTATGTGGTTTAGCAAGAGGCTTATCGTGCTCTTATTTAGCAGATAAACTGGAAGTTAAACTGCATTTAAAGCTACAGACCATGAGATCTTATATTAAAGTTATTTATATTACAAATATATTAAAACATTAATATACACCAAATCAGGCAGAACATTCTGACCGGTGAAGTGAATAACGCTTCACTTGATTATCTCTTGTTCATGACAACTGTTAGTGGGTGTACTCTTTTGTACTCAAAGTTGACGTGTTCAAAGCAGGAAAAATGGGCAAGGATTCGAGTGAGTTTGACAAGAGCCAAATTGTGACGTCTAGACGGCTGGGTCAGAGCATCTCCAAAACTGCAGCTCTTGTGGGATGTTCCCGGGCTGCAGTGGTCAGTGTCTGTCAAAAGTGGTGAACCAGCGACAGGGCCATGGGCTGGTCCGTGTGGTCCGATCCATCAGACGAGCTCCTGTAGCTCGAATTGCTGAAGAAGTTAATACCGGTTCTGATAGAAAGAAGTTAATACCTGATCTGATAAGACTCTGATCCATGATGTTTTTGGTTTTCTGGCTGAACAAGTAAAAGTATTTATTCGGTCTCTAATTTGGTGGGAAACTAATAAATAGGTGCTCTGGTGCACAATGTAGGTTACACACTTGAAGAAGAAAAAAAGAAAAGACTGCAGCTTGCAAAATGTTTTCATTAAAAAGAAACATGATTTATTTAGGACATTTACAAAATGATGTCCAAAATGTGAAAAAGAACCCCCCACACACCCACACATAGACGAACACCCACCCCCATACTCACTCACACACACACACACACACACACACACACACACACACACA
>JAAIIK010000072.1:1809519-1841479 GCA_014706435.1 Silurus glanis | reverse complement strand
CACACACACACACACACACACACACACACACACACACACACACACACGACTTCAGTCACTGGTTTGGAGATCCTTCAGTTGGAACAACGCATCAGCAGAGCAGATGGCGTGTCCATCTCAGACCACACAAGCTCAAACACTCCCATCCCTAACAGAGGTAGCTAAAGATTATCAGACAGACGGAAAGACTAGAGCTTCACTAGACAACATGCTATGATTCCCCGCTTATCATTTCATATAGAACATTATAGAATATCTATAAATCTCAAATGTTAAGATAGATTAAATATGTGCAATGTCATAAAAAAAATATGCACCAAAAAAAAAAATAATGCAACTAAAAAAATTGTGGTCCGGAAGTTAATCAATAATAATAATTACAAAAAAATTGAAAGTAGTATAAAATACTGCACCATGACTGAACATTACAATACATTAATCTAGATTATATTCGATTCAACATCAATCAGCAGAGGAACGATCAAAAAAAAGGGAGGAAAAGAAAAAAAAAAATGGACATCCAATACTCTAAATTCACAGTTAGTAATCCCATATTAGGGGTTGTTACTAGTGATTACACAAAGCAGCCAGATTGGGGGGGGGGGGGGGGGGGGGGGGGGGGGGGTTGGAGGACACGCCCATAGTTTGCGACCCAGAAACGTTATTCTACAGACACTGACGATGCTGGTCATGACACGGCATCACTTCTCTTTTTTTTTTTTTTTTTGGTATTAAATGCACGGATTTCTGTCCGGAAAAGTGAAGGAATGTAAGAGCTGCTATTCAGGAGGGAAAAACAGGTACAGGTCATCGTTTTCCGGTTCCCCTCTGCCTTCAGCAAAGGCCCTCTTCAGATTAAAAACCCTGAAGAGCTCAGAAGTGGTAAGAAGTTGGTTGAAGTCCAGCATGATGGCTGTATGGAATATGGCACGTCTGGTGGATGTTTTGCACAGTTACATCGAGGTTCCGTTGGTCCGCTGATGCTGCGTTCGGCGCGAACGATATCCCAAATCAAACACTTACAGCTATAAAATCGCACAAAAATGTAAAAGGAGCTCTTGCTATCTCGATAAATAATGTCTCCCAAATAACGTTAAACAAATACTCTTGCTCGTCAGTGGTTTACTTGTACCGTCGTGCGCGTCTTCTATACCGAGGTGATTGTACCCCTTTCTCGCGCACGTTTCCCTAAACCGAGCACACACACGAGTACAACACGCGCAACTGAGTGGTCTGCATCCTAACCGGTGTACAACACCGTATACTAATACGCAAAGTGCCGATCGACCCGTTTTTACGGCCGGGACGTCATTTTTCTTTCTTTTCCAGGTTTTTTTTTTCTCCCCCTCATAAACACTCTCACTCGCTCTTGTTCAAGCTTGCCGTTCTCTTTCGGCAGAACCGGACCACACAGTTTGACAACGCTGTATGAAAGATCCCTAAAACCGGGTTGGAATAAAACCATTTCAGCATTTTTATCCCTGTGGAAGCCGAGCCGTTTGTACAGTGCGTGGAGGGTTTTTTTTTTTTTCTTTTTTTCGTGACATCGCATTGCTTCCAATGCAAACGTACATCGGGACAAGTTGCACGAGTGCATTATAGAAGTTCTCTCCGAAAACAAATAAAACACCAACGTGGAGTTATGCTCTAAGCCGGTTGCAGGGGTATACAGCCGACCCCGACGCCGCCTTCGTGGCACACCATGGGAGCCATAAACGCCCAGCGGTTGGTCTCTGGGTCGTACATCTCCACCGAGCTGAGGTTGGACTGGCCGTCGTAGCCTCCGACGGCGTACAGATGGCCGCAGTTGGCCACCAGAGAGACTCGGCTGCGCCGTGTGTTCATGGCCACCAGATGGCTCCACTGCTCAGCCGAAGAGCTGTACACCTCGGCACTGCTCAGGAAACCAGAGCCGTCGTAGCCGCCTACCACGTACAGGTGACTGCCCAAAGCCGCCGCGCCATGCCTGCACCTCTTGTTCAGCATGGGGGACAGGGGGTGCCACTGCGCCGTGTGCTGGTTGTAATGCTCCACCTAGTGAACAAAAATTCATGTTTCAATTTTAAAGCCTCGGGCAACCAACACGAGGTGGTATCAAAAGGTTTCCGGGCTAATGATGCTAACTGGTGCTAAATAAAGTACTTTCATGTAAACAGAGCTTGTTTTAAAACTTTTTGAAACCACCTTGTAAGTTCATATTGACAACCATGACAAATAAAAAGAAAAATCAGGGTTCCTACCCATTTTTTAATTCCTAAATTCCATACTTTTAGAAAGAATCAAACATGTAGACTTCAATAAAGATTTCTAAGACCAACGTCTGAAATAACGATTTTTAATTCCAACTGTAACATGCGTTAGATGTAGTGCTGATGTATGTCAAAGTCAGAATCTCGGATGTTTTCCATGTGTTTAGTCACACAGACAGGGGGCGCTGTACCATCCTGGCAACTGCTGCCTCACAATATAACAACCGATCACAGTTGTGATTTATATAAAAATATATAATCATATATTATATATAAAAAATATATCACTCAAATTAAAATCCATACTTTTTTTTTCGCTTTTCCAAAATGCGTAGGAACCCCGTTAAATACTTGAGATACACAATGAGATCAAGAAACAGGAAAAGCGTGGTCAAAAGGTGCTTCCTAGTTACAGCTGGGGAATTACAATTCCGGGAAAAGCAGCATAATACAGAATATTGATAATACCGATGAAATTGATGCGAAGGGGAAACCCACTCTAGATTGTGCACCACAACATTGGCGTCAAAGAATTCGGGGCCCCCGACTGGGAATTCCACACTAACGGACAATTCGGTTCTGTTTTTGAGTAGTGCATAACAATAATACTAGGTTGACTTTTTAGATCGTTTGGAGACCTCTCACTGACCGTGTTGAAAATCTGCAGGCCGTCGTGGCCACCCGAAACATAAATCCTCCCTTCGAATAACGTCACGCCTGCGGCACTGCGGCTCGAGCTCATCTCTGTAACTATTGTCCATCTAAAAGGATGCCAGAAAGAAGCCACACAATGTCGAATGTTAGTCCGGTGTTCTAATCATGCTTATGCTAAAAAGAAGAAAAAGAAGAAGAAGAGAAGAAGCCACACCCACCTGTCTGTTTCTGGAGAATAGCATTCTACTGAATTGAGTGAGGACTTGCCGTCATAGCCACCGCAGACGTATATGTGTCCGTCGACTACCACTGTTCCCATTGCACTTTACACAGAGAGAAAAAGAACTGCGTAAACTATACCTCCATCATGACCAGAACGAAACATCTACTGAAGAGGCAGGAATGAGCCGTCATTGCTGTTTTTCCGCTTATAGTCGTATTTAAATGTTGCCCTTAAATATACAATCAATCAGAGTAAACGTCTGCTTTACTACAAGAACTACTACAAAGCACTGGAACCTCACCTGCGCTGACTGTTCATGCTAGCCACTTTACTCCACGTGTCCGTTTCCGGGTTGTAGACTTCGACCGTGCTGAGCCGCGACTGCCCGTCGTAGCCTCCGATGGCGTACAGTAACCCGTTAACCACGGCCACGCCCACTCGGCTCCGGGCCGTGCTCATTTGCTGACAGCGTTCCCAACAGTTGCCGATCGGATCGAACACTTCCACGACGTTTAATGAGTCACCTGGAGGCGAAACACCGAGTTACGGAAACTCTGATCACTGGTCTAAACGATAAACCGTGCCGTCAGAGACTGTGCTGATGAATATTCTACACATATGGGAATCTGTTTAAGTCTCGACTCGGGAGAAATTCCAATTGAATAAAAGAGTATGAAGCAGGAAAGCACCCGCGCTGTTGAGTCCTCCGACCGCGTAGATTAACCCAGCGATGGACGTGCAGCAGCGTTGCCGTGTTTTATACGCAGGCAGGTGCGGCCGCCGCTCTGGCATTAGATGATAATCCTTTGCCTCATCCACCAGATCCCTTTAGGAAGGCAAACACAAGCCGAATTTAAAACGGGGCGTATTGCATTCATTTATCACATTAGATTGCATGTGATTTCTATATAAAGGTCTGCTTTGTTTTTGTTTTTTGAACCAAATTTTTTTTTTCGATATTTATGCGATTATTGCAGGTTTTCTTCTGCACAAATTGGAAAATGTCCATAAACCACACTACAAAGAGATCTTTAGGAGAGTTAAAGAACTCTGTATTGACCATTCGAGACTTCAGTGAACAGTTGATAACTTCAACAATGATTAAACTACAATGAATGGAAGTCCTTTGTCACCCAGATCCTCATCATGGCTTCCCTTTTGAATCCCATTTCCTCTCGAGGTTTCTTCCTCATTTTTCCTTGCCTCCGTCACCTCTGGCTTGCTCATTAATGCTAATCTTGTAGGGACTAATCTAGAAGTTATTTTTTTGAAACGCTGCTTAGGGACAATGTCCACTGTTAAAAGTACTATACCAGTGGTTCTCAAAGCGTGGGGTGTGGCCCTCTAGTGGGGGAATAAACACATGACAGGTGGGGTGCAATGAATGGTTATTGATTTAGAACTTGATATTTCAATACATTAGACATATACATTAGACTGGTGAGGCTTGAAATCCCCCCCTCTAAAGTGAGGAATGGCAGAAAAAGTTTGAGACCCGCTGTACTATACATACAGAATTGAATTGAATTGAAGGTGATGAGTTCACAGCAGCAGACCTGCATTTATGGCAGCAGCGCACCAGCTCGTCCTGTTGGACTCGATCGGCCAGGAACTGGGGTCGGCACAGGGGCAGCCGGGTTTTGGAAAGCAGCTCATGCAGGCAGGGCTCGCGGTCTTCTCGCTGATGTCTCACCCATGCAAGGACGGCATCGAACACCTACAAAAGCGAGCACGGCCGCTGTGAGAGACCTGCGTGTTCCTCATTTCATGTAAATTTCATAACGTGATCGCAAGCATTTCCTTGCTCAGAAAATGTTGACTTTTTTTTTCCAACTAATTCACAAGCTGAGCGGAAACTTTGTACGATATGGTTAATTATACCACAGCCCTGCGAAACGCTCTATTCTAGGAAACAATTTTACACCTCCGGGCCAATCAGAACACAGCAGCTCTTACAATCATTCGATTCACAGCATGTTCTGTTACATAAGCGGTTCTTTATTAACAACCGACACGGGGATTCAGAAAACAGCGTGGAACTGTTGATAAGGTCAAGTTTTCTGTAAACAGGTGTTTGTTCAGGATATTGTTGGTGAAAGAAGTCGCTTTCTGACCTTTTCCTCAGGATTGAACTCTGTAACATGACAAGCTGCACTTATGTAAAATTAAAAGAGGCCAGGAAAAGAATGACCAGTTTAATACCATGAGCAGAAATAAACAGTTTTGGTGATCTTTATGCAATATTAAAATAATGATACATAAATCAATCATATGGGGTCTTTAATGTAATAATAAAAAAACGGACCCTTTAGGAGTTGACAGTGGAATATCAGAACATCCTTTTCCACATTCGGTCCCTGTTATAATATCCTCCACTCTGGGAAGATGTTCCACTAGATTTTTTGGAGATGTGATCATTCAGCTACATAGGCATTAGTAAAGACAGGGGGCTGATGTAGGTGAGGTGATGAGGCCTGGGGTGCAGTCAGTGCTCTAATTCATCCCAAAGGTGTTCAGTAGGGTTGAGGTCAGAGCTCTTTAGCAGGCCAAACAAGATCTTCCAGTCCAACCATGTAAACCATATCTCCATGGAGCTGGCTTTGTGCACAGGGGCATTGTCGTGCTGAAACCACAAACTTGTGGGAGCCACATATGGCTGGAAAAGTGGGGTCTATACCCAATACTTTTGTCTATATACATTTTAATAAGCACAATTTTGTCACAAGAGGTTTTTTTGTAACCAGTGTTAACCATGAGTTCTGAAAATATATAATATAACGGTGCTTTTTTTTTTTTTTTTTTACCTGTAAATTAGATAAGAATTATTTACTTAATTATTTTATTTAATTACATGGCAGCCTCCCTTTAAAAATAATAATAATAATAATAAATTTAAAAATCTCCTGCAACAGACGTTTTGAGCACCTAGTAAATAATGTATCTGTTAAACACTATATGGACAAAAGTATTGGGACACCTGACCTTCTGTATGTGGTTCTTCTCCAAACTGTTATCGCAAAACCGGAGGCACACCATTGTGTCGGACGTCTTTGGATGCGGTCAAATGAAATTTTGCGTTAAACCCGAACCTGTTCCAGCATGACGATGCTTTACATGGTTTGGAGAGGAAGATCTTGAGTGGCCTGCTATAGAGCTCGGATCTCAACCCTACTGAACACCTTTGGGATGAACTGGAACGCTAACTGCACCCCAGATCTCCTCACCTCACCCACATCAGCCCCTGTCTTTCCTAACACCCTTGTAGCTGATGAACACAAAGGTCCACAAGCACACTCCAAAATCTAGTGGAACATCTTCCCAGAAGAGTGGAGGGAATTGCTTTGTCTTACATCAAAGCATTTTATCACTACAGGGTTAAAGTGATACTTTGTTTGGTTTTTCTCTTTTCTTAAATGCGATGGTTATAGCAGCGCAGTGGCCATTCTACACTAAACTGTGGTGTCTGCACAACCGTGAAATTTGTGTCAAATAACTAATAATATTTCCAATTATTAAAAACCGCCCTGAGTCAGACCTGTTCCTCAGCCTTGACATTGAGCTCGTCGCAGCCCACCAGCTCGAGCACCTCGTCGGGCTGCAGGCTCAGAAACTCCTCGGACACCGAAACCTCCACGAAGTGCTGATGCACGAAGCTGTTGGCGGCGTCATACAGCGTCGTGCACATCATGGTCTCGGCGAACTGGCGCACACCCAGGCAGTTCTTCGGATGCAACCTGGGATCACAGCAAGGGAGGAAATCTGGTTGGTCTAGAAACACGCGACCGGAAATGTGGCGTTCGGCGGCGCATGCGGTACCTCTCCTGAAGGAACGAGCAGCAGGCGTCTTTAACGTTCTGCAGCTGTAGGAAGCTGGCGCCGATCAGGAGCGCCTGGACGTTCTGCTGGTCTATGGCTATGTGTCCGTTGTACGCGAAATTGATCAGCGCCTCGAGAGCACTTTGGAAAAGAAGAAGAAAAAGAATCGTCAGTTCACGTGAATCGGGACGCTGCTCTTTAAACGCATAAAGACCTGACGCCGTTTTGACTTTTATTATTTTAGGGGTTTCCAGATGCAAATAAACATCAGTCCTATTCTGAAACAGATGTGCAAAAGGGGAAAATGTTCGGACCGGTTTCATAACGCTTACCTGGGATCCATGCCTTGCATGACTATTTCATCCTGTTTGCACTCGACCATGTCGTTAGTGAACATGGCGTGGAAGTAGGGAATGGAAGCAGCCAGAACGATCCTGTGGGCACTAAACTTGTGCTCTCCCACCTACAACACACGCATCAGAGACACACACACACACACACGCTGCTTATTACAACATTATACACAAACACACACGTGTTCTCACACAAATAATGCTTATTCCTCCTACAGATTCATCGAGCAGCTGAACTCCTTTAAATGGTTGGAGCAGTGAGGTTTTTAATGTCTAGGATGCCTTTATGCTCTTATGTAGAAAAATTCCTCCACAGCGCTGTAACAGACTCATTGCAAGTTATCGCAAACTCTTGATTGCCGTTGTTGCTGCTAAGGGTGGTCCAACCAGTTATTAGGTTTAGGCTGCAAACACTTTTTCACACCACTGTATATATATATATATATATGAACCATATCCTTCTGCAAAAGTTTCACACACAACAGTCTTTAACGGACATGCTCAAGAGGAAAGCCACAGATATGGGTGATTTGCATAATCCCCCTCCCCCCTGGTGCGCAGGTGTGTAGGGAACTACAAGGTCGTGAGAGCGGTCAGGTGAGACACACAAGACCGGGATTAATCAGCACTCAGACTATAACAGAGGCTTTGGATTGAGAAGGTCAGACACAGCTGGAACAAATAAATGAGGGTCGTTTCGAGAGTTTTAATCCGAAGTTAATAAGCAGATAAGCGTTAGAACACCGTGTCAGACGCGTCCTCCTGGGAGCCGTGAACACGTTAGGAGACATGAGCAACCACAGGCAAATTATTTGCGTTAACCAAATCATCAGGAGTCGGGATAAAAACAAACGAGGGTGCCGTAAGAGGGGGCTTAGATGAGGACCACGTATCTGAAATGTAATCTATTATTTCTTATCGGAAGACAAAGGCGGCAACAGGAGGTCAGCCGCTATAGGAGATTGTGACTGTGAATCAAAACGGTCCAGGCCTGGGAAACCGATTTCACTAAACCTTTATAGCAAAATATATGTAATCAGGTACAAAATGTCAATCAAAACATGTAAAAAATATATAGATAAATAAAATATAAATCCGATGAAAGAACTACTTTCCCCACTGTACACATTTGATAGCTATTTTCCATATAACTACTTATTTAATTGTCACGATTACTTCTGTATTGGGCGATATATTGTCCCAGAAATAATCATGATAAAGCAATATCACTGTGATTTTTAAGACCATTTTAGGTCACTGATTAACCCTTTAGAGCAGCACCAGGGCTTAATATACTAAGATCACTGTAATAAAATAATTATAGTAATATAATAATAGTGCACATAATAGTATATAATAGTACACAGTAACATAATAGCATAATTAAGCACGCCCTATGAAAAAAGCGTCAATGCTTTGATATTGGAATGTCAAAAAAAAAAAAAGGACATTTCCTAAATAAATTAAATAGAAATAAATGATGTGCCTCGCTGGAGCTGTGGGTTGTGAGAGCAGAAAAAATCCTCATGTCCATTTATTAGGCAATAAGTCGATAAGGAAATGAACGTGACCGGGTTACTTTGACTATTTTAAAATGCTGACACTGCACTTTTGGTTATGGAGGAATGGAGAGTATAACAGCACATGCTGAAATGTTTCATTCCTCATTTCCCTGCGATTACTTCTTTCATTCGTGAACGATCAACAGGTCCGCGTGACAAGTTCGTTCCTGTAACATCGCTCGCGTTCCAGCGTCTATGAACACCCGTTCCCAGAGCGACGTCACTTTGTTGAGAGGGTGAACGCAGCTTTTTCTGATACCGCCACTGTTAAAAGATGCTCGCGTTCGAGAAAACTGGAAACAAAGACTCTCAATAGAAAGCTGCAGTACAAGCGGTGGACGTGAAACTTGTTTTGTTTTTTGTTTTTTTTAATGCACAATGAGGAAGCAAGGAACCTCCTGACACACAGCGTTAACGCGGTGTAACGCACACCTTGGCTGTGGATTATCCTGTTTATTCCGTGGATACTTGCCAAGTGTTAATGCTGCTCTAAATCATACAGTTATCTCACGGAGTCTCATATATACTCCCCATATGAGTCTAATAACACGCGATTCCTCGCTGTAATGTCATTAACCTATCAACTGCTTGAACACACAACTCCAGCCAATCAGAATCGAGTATTCAGACCAGAACTTATATGGATAATAATAACTATACGTGGGCCTTTTTTTTATTTTTTTATTTAAATAACGCATGTGTGATCTGCTGATGATTAGTCGTGCTTGCTATTATAATCCTGCATACTTATTATTATTATACTATATTATATCAAATCATAAAAATAATGTAGGAGCGACTCGAGGTGACACTGCGGGCTGAGGCACGCTCTTATAAGTAAATAAGTCTGATTACAAATAAAAGAATTTAACAAGGCATTTTCGTTTACGTTATTTGGCAGACGCTCATATCGAGAGACTTCCAATGAACCGATTTTTTTGAGCAGTTGAGGATTAAGGGCCTTAATCCTTATGAGCCCAGCAGTGGTTGTGGTTGTGCTGGGATTTTACCTCACAACCTTCTGATCACAAGTCCACTAAACGATCACCTAACAGGCTGTAATTGTGCTTATTCGTGTGCTAACCGTGCGATCCAATACCGCGATATACCGAAGCTCGCGATACCGGATCGCGCGGTTATTATATGTATGATAATCGCACAAGTCTCTAGTCGAGTCTTGATCTACTCTACAATATCGAAACGTGATGGAAGTCGTTAGAAGAAGAAGAAGAAAAAGCAAAATGCCACCAAACCGGTTTTGTGAAGGAAATTACCATTTTTACACGAATGAGAGCTTCACATGTGTATGAGGGAGTCAACTGATCTCAGCCTGCTGGTTTCATACAACGAATTCGGTTTATTGTACACCCAGATTCGGATTTTTTCTGCTTAACATTCAGGAAAAGTCTGATAATAAAAAATAGGCACAAGATAAGATAAGATGATCAGTGCAGTTCGCTGTGGGTGTTAGCAGTGTGGCTAGCAGTTAGCCGAGTCGACGCTAGCAGGATGATCCCCTGACCCCAAAAAGCGCCTGAACAACACGCCCGATTTTCTTCTTCGACGTGCAAACCGGGTATATCCCCCTTTTACACACTTTCCTGGCTTGTCTCAGGCTGTTGCAGGGTTTGGGTCCTGCCCCATGCTGACAAGAAGCCTCCTGTTAACTTAGCATACATGGCTGGGGAACGTAGCAAGAGAGTAAGTAGCTCATGTGTGTGTGAGGGAAAACCATGTACCTTGAGGGTGACATCGCAGAGTTTCCCCTGTCTCCGGATCTCCTCCATGACCGAATAACCACGAGTTGGCAAATCGTGGACGGAGAAATGCATCAAATCTTCCAGTTCTTCGGATATCATGTCACCCATCGTCATTGAAGGAAGGGAAAACTCACATTTGAGCAACGCGAACCCTGGTGCTGTATGACCCCTTGCGGGACGCCGTAGTCCGCCGGTCGGTTAGAGCAATATGGCGGCGTACAGAGGAAAAACAAATCCCCACACACACACACACACACACACACACACACACACACCTCCTAGACGTTTTCAATGACTGACTAGACGCAAAAGATGACCCACAATAGCATGTGATTGTCTCTCACCTCTTTCCTCGAGTCCATCTAGATAACTGAATGCACTCACTTTGGGCTGCAGGGATTAAATACACTTCCATCTAGAAGGTGTCTTTCACCAGCACGGATTATTGGATTATATTAGCAAATAATGGGATTAATCACAACCAGAGCTCACAGTCAGATCTCAAAAAAGGAGCATCAAGGCTTTTCCTTCTATTTAAGTGCGAATCTGAATAACACCCATATGTGACAAAACCAAATAAATGCTTTGCGGATGCTTCAACAATCATCTCAGGCTTTTTTTCCCCCCATCCAAAGATCCTTTTACTTATTTAGTACAGTTCTCCATAACCTACACAAGCTCAAGATGTACAGTTGAGGTCAAAGGTTTATGTCCACCATCACAGAATCTGCAACTTGTCCTTCATTTCAAATTAATAAATGCCTTTTTGCTTTATTTACTACCGTCCAAATAAGATATTTCACATAGAAAACATTGACGTACAGTCCAAAAGACTGTAATAATAACTAAACGTATACTGTGTTTATGTTTTGTGAGTTGTTTATAAGTCCAATATTTGTCTCGATGCAATACAAGCGAATGCAAGCTGACTTTATTCTTTCTTTTTTTTATAAAAATATAAATACCTTTAAGAATAAGTGTTTTTAGGGTCTTTTCAGGAAAAGGGTGGGATGAATAATGAGAAATAAAATAGCAATAACATGCGTGCAACATTGGAACAATATAGAATCAAATTTGGAAATATAAGCTTTTGCATTAATAAAAGCTTCCCCAATGGACACTAATTAATAATTCGTTGCATTTTTATCGATACCTTGATTTTGAGATTTATTTTATTGAACGATTATTTTCACACGGTGATGTGCATTCCTGTGCCAGATCTCAGACATCAGGTCTGCTGAACTAAAAAAAAGCAAAAACAGCCCCCTTCATTATGAACAATTGAAACCAATTTCTTATATTTTTTTTATGTGCACAATAACATTTTGACTATTTATTAGACTATTGGTTGTTTATTAGAGAATTGGGTTGGGGGTAGTTACATGCCTGAACCTTACAATAGTAATTAGATTTCAGCCGACATTATTATACTGTTCATATCTTTAATAATAATTGAATTCAGTTTGAAGTGTAGAGCACTTTTAACAACGGACATTGACCCCAGAGCAGCTTCACAGAGATAAATAAGTTATAAAATATATATTTATATGTTATAAGTTTATCCTTTATAAGTTTGTTACTAGTAAACAAGCCAGTGGTGACTGTAGCAAAAAAATATATATATAAATAAATAAATAAAGAGAGAGATGGTATGAGGAAGAAACCTTGAGAGGAACCAGACTCGAAAGGGAACTAATCCTAATCTGGGTGGCACTGAATGTCCATTAATTGCAGTTCTATCATTATTGAAATGTACTGTTTAGTAATTGGTGCTTAAATCAGTGGTGGATGAAGTACACAAACCATGTACTTGAGTTAAAGTAGAGATACACACAAATATCACTCCCTTTAAACCTTCACTTGAGTAAAAGTACAAAAGTATTTGCCCAAGTATCCAAAGTACTATGATTTATTATGGCTATAATGTTCCTATTATCATTTTTGTCACAAGACTCTTTACTTAATCAACTCAGTTTATCTGAAAGGACTCTAATGTGACTGTTACCACACTATTAATACAACATTAACATTATAATGAGCTCAAAAAAATAAATAAAAAGCACACAAATAAGGCCACAGGTGTTGTGGAAAGTTACAATCAGGAGTTTCTTCCGTCATTTATTTCTCTCAAATGTTCTGCTGTTGAACTGATGCTGAACTGTATGTTGGTGATAAGTAGATACACCAAGCACCGGTCAAAACAAGTACAAAACAGAGCACGCCCTCGACCCTGATCCGGTGGCTTGCTGCATGCATCCATCCTCATAGTTCTGGAGTTTCTCTTTCTAACTTCATGGATCTTTAGACTGTTCATGTGGATTTATTCTTAGCTGCACAGTGTGGTGTCCAGTTAAATAGAGCTCCTTTTTTATGTAGGGTGTCGGGATATATACATAATTAATATTTAATTTATTTAATACATTTATTTTTGTTAATCTTTTTTTATTAATTTAATATTTTTTAACTATAAATAAATTATAGTTAATTAAATTATTAATTTAATAAAAAAATGATTAACAAAAGAATTTATTAAATTTATTTTATACATTTATTTTTGTTAATCTTTTTTTATTAAATTAATAATTTTTTAACTATAAATAAATTATAGTTAATTAAATTATTAATTTTATTTAAAAAATGATTAACAAAAAATTTTATTAAATAAATTAAATACATTTGTTTTTGTTAATCTTTTTTTTTAAATTAAATTAATAATTTAATTAAGTATAATTTATTTATAGTTAATTATATTACATGCATTAATATAAAATATATTTTATTTCGATAATTAAAGACTTGCTGCATGATTTCTGGACCCCTGATGTCCTGAGAGCGTATGTATGGACAGTGATGTGACAGTGTGGACCTGCATGAAAGAACCCTCTATACTGTATGTCCTCACCTTCTCCTGATCCTGTGCGCTGTATGGTGAAAGGGGCGTGGCTTATGGTATATAAAGCCGTTTTTAAACGGACCAATAAGCGAGCAGGAATTAGGGGCGGTGCAGGTCAGCTGGCTCTTTAACACAGACCGTATTGATTGTATTTTAATATTGTTTTATGTTATAATGCATAGTAAATATTATTTTTTTAAATAGTATTTAAGTTGAACATTAAATACTGTATTTACGGTAATCGATAATCTGTCGTATAGAAAAGAGCCAAACTTTATATAGGGAAAAAGTATTTGATGCTTCTATTATGGATTATATTAAGAAAGAAAATAAATATGAAATAGACACATGGATGTAAGGATTTGTTTTAATAAGTCAATCTAAATCCACAAACTCTACTAAGAAAGTAAAATCTTACACTTTTTTTTTTCTGATAATATTGTTGTAAAGAAGGGATTCTGTCAGCAGGGGGCGCTGAAATTTCATAAACATAGCAAAGATTCATTTGTTGAAAGGAATAATAATAATAATAATAATAATAATAATAATAATAATAATAATAAAGAAAGAAATGTATAAGGTTAAAGATATTACATAACACGTCACTGGCCACTTTATTAGTAAATATCTTATCTGTAAACATCTACTGAACAAATAATAATACTTTAAAAAAAATGTAGTTTAAAACAATTTATAGTAATTTTTATATATATTTAGCCATTTTTTCCTAATACTTTTTGGAACAGTCTTCCTAGGCTGCTCAATCTTCTTGCTGTCAGAAATCCATTTATCCCTTAATTCATTTACATCAATCAATCAGTCAATCAATCAACCAATCAATAAATCAATCCCCTGAGTATGGATTTATAGGTGATTAAATATTGTATGTCTGTAAGCCCTGGATCTCTACAGACCAGTCTCACATGATGTGAGGCACTAAACACAGCTCTGTGGCTTATTTGTTTTTCCATTGCTCACCATGGACCAGAGCTTTACCAGATCATTACTGCAGCATGCACAGTTCGAGAATAACATTCCTCACCAAACAAATGTAAACAGTTTATCATTAATCGTGTACAAATATGTGCATTGTTCACAAAACCTAAAGAAAGCTTGCTATCTTCTGTGTGTGAAATAGCAACATTTCATCCATTATGCAAGTTTTTTAAAAAGCTGACATTGCTTTTAAATAGGAAATGATGGAATTGTCATTGATACTTCCCTTTTTTTTCCTTTGCTATTTTCACCGTCTGTGTAAGTGGTTGTTTTTGAATAATTAACAAATATATACTTATAAAATGAATGTGTATAATCTATGTATATGAGAACACTAAAATGTAATTTCTAATATAAGTGGATGTGGCCTAAAAACATGTTCATTGGTTTCAACATTTTGGTGTTTTATAGTATTGGCACATTACTACTACTTCTGTTTTTTTTTTAAAGAACTGTTGTATTGATTGCATCTAATGCATCAGTTGTGCATGCCAACATTTTTAATATGAATTTATAAATTGTATATTATCATCTTTATTTGATGCTATATTTTCATACCTTATACTCTATTATATTTTATCCTATAATTTTATCTTATACTATTGTAACTGAGAGCCTGGATTACAATTAACAGGGAAACTCTGGCTAAAATATAAAACATCCATTATAAACACTCCTTCAAGTCTCCTACAGACATTTTGGAGTGTTTTCTTTTTGTTTGTTATGAGAATCCAAAAAACAAAATCCAAAACTACATGGCCCTGTGTGAAAAAGTGTTTGCCCCCCTGTTAAAACTGTGGTTTATCACACCTGAGTTCAATTTCTCTAGCCACACCCAGGCCTGATTACTGCCACACCTGTTCACAATCAAGAAATCTCTTAAATAGGACCTGCCTGACAAAGTAAAGTAGACCAAAAGATCTTCGAAAGCTAGACATCATGCAGAGATCCAAAGAAATTCAGAAACAAGTGAGGAAAAAAGTAATTGAAATCTATCAGTCTGGAAAAGGTTATAAAGACATTTCTAAAGCTTTGGGACTCCAGTGAACCACAGTGAGAGCCATTATTCACAAATAGCAAAAATATGGAACAGTGGAGAACCTTCCCAGGAGTGGCCAACCAAAATTACCCCAAGAGCACAGCGACGACTCTTCCAAGAGGACACAAAAAAGCCCACAACAACATCCAAAGATCTGCAGGCCTCACTTGCCTCAGTTAATGACCATCAGAAAGAGACTGCGCAAAAATGGTCTGCATGGCAGAGTTTTAAGACTAAACCACTGCTGAGCAAAAAGAACATAAAGGTTCGTCTCAGTTTTGCCAGAAACCTCCAATGTGTCTGAATTACAACAATTCTGCATAGATGAGTGACCAAAATTTCTCCACAGCGCTGTAACAGACTCATTGCAAGTTATCGCAATCGTTTGATTGCAGTTGTTGCTGCTGAGGGTGGCCCAACCAGTTATTAGGTTTAGGGGGCAAACACTTTTTCACACAGGGCCATGTAGTTTTGGATTTTGTTTTCCCTCAATAATAAAAACTGATTTAAAAACTGAATGTTGTGTTCACTTGTTATCTTTTACTAATATTTAAATTAGTTTGATGATCTGAAACATTAAAGTGTGACATGCAAAAAAAAAAAAAAAAAAAAGAAATCAGGAAGGGGGCGAACACATTTTCACACCAATGTAAATGTCCAAATATTTATGCAGAGTGGTATACAATACTGCCACACAAGACATTACCCGATATGGCATATTGTTTTAAATAATATATAATATTTGCATGACAGAATTTCCTTATATTTCATGAACTTCAGGTAGGAATTACCAACCTGTATGAAGTGTGAGTGAGATGTTAAACTGAATCATGTTATGAACCGACTCCTCACATTGAGTCGACTCATTCGCAATTTGCAATATTATCCCCATTGTGTGTGTTATTGTTTACAGTCTAACTATGACTGATATATTCAATCTTACCTCGCTTTTTAACACCTCAAATTACCATAGATGCATTGCAGAATCTGGCTGGGACTCAAACAAACGACTCAACAGCTCAGATCTCTATGAAATCATGTTCCCTGGTAACAGCATTACAACCTGTACCTACATACATAAGAAAGGGTGTTAAAGTGGTAAAAAGGCTCATGACCAATGTGGGAGTCGGTACCTAACAATCTCTTCAAAGAGTCGACTCGATGAGCCGACTCTTTTTTTTATTAATAGAATATATTACTTATCTACTTGTATAAAAGTTGATTTAATCAGATAGAGGATTCCTGATGACGAAGACAGATTTGGAATGAAATTCATTCACACACACACACACACACACACACACACACACAGAGAGAGAGAGAGAGAGAGAGAGAGCTCCAATGCGCTGCTTGGGAGAGATTTACGGTAGTGATTGCAAAAAGAGGAAATTGTGAACGCACTCGTCCACACACACACACACACACACGGTACGAGGAGCTGACGGGACAAAACGATGCTTGTAGCCTGTTAAAGTGGGAGTGTGTGTATTGGGGTAGGGGGGAGGTTATTTGGCCTCCAGCAGCTCCCACACGTCTCACACGTCCATGATGAGGCTGAGGATGAGGAGGAAGAGGATGAGGAGGACGTGGGGATATCTGTGCTTTCCTTACACACCATAGCCGAGCTGATCATCTTTCTGCTCGAGATCTTCTGTCTGTCTTCTCAGCTGCATTCTGCACACTTGGTTTGGGGTGAGACATTATTTTGCACGTTGCATTGGTAGATGCAGCAGTAAAGCCGGAGTGCATTTGCTCTACAAATATCGTGTGCGTAGTTCGGACTGTAGATAGACCCTGCAAGAAGAAGAGGAAGAGGAGGAGGCTGAGGAGGAAGAGGAAGAACCTCAACGCGTAAAATGACCATGTCGGTCCCGGAGAGGATCTCGGAGTCTGGAGGAAAAGAGGAGGAGAGCGAGGATGAGAGCGAGATCCTGGAGGAGAGTCCATGTGGCCGCTGGCAGAAGCGAAAGGAGCAGGTACGTGTCCATGTCCACTCAATTTAAATATGTGATTACATCCAATCCAAACCCACACCAACCATAAACACATGGCCTTCATGCTTATCTCCAGCCTAAAGATCTCCACAGACCCCCTAAACACAGGACTGCATTAGTGATTAATATTTTATATATTATAACCATTCACTTGCAAAGTCTTGTGCAGAGAGTTCCAATGAAGTTGCACTGCATGTTTATTTTCTTCATATATTTGTATATTTATATATAAAAAAATGTTACAAACTTCCCCTCCGGCAGCATGCAAGAGATAAACAGCAGTGAGTCTCGTGCCCAAGTCAGCCCACGTTAATTGGGCTTATGCGCATGCGTGCGATGATAACGTGGGCGTGGAGTCGCGTGGTAGCGGGTGTTACCCTGAAACACATCCCCTGGTTCGGCTCTACTGCCCTCCATTTTGCGATAAGTGGTAGTTACAAAGAACTGAAGCCTTATCTGCGTACACACACACACACACACACACACACACACACACACACACACAGAGCTCTCACAGCTGGAAAGCCCAATGATTGAGTTAGAAGTTATAAGTCAAAGTTGTCCTTCTGCCTTCAAACTTCACCTGAACTCCACGACACAATGTCCACAAACTCATTTTTCTATAAGCCCCGACTTTCCGAGTCGAAGGTGTGTCAATTCACGTCAGTTCATCCCTGTAAATCTACACTAATACATGGACGAAAGTATTATGAGACCAGCCACATGTGCTTCTTCACCCAAACTGTTAGCAGAGAGTTAGAAGCACATAATTGTATATACCCATTCAACACTTCGAACTGAGCAGAAGAAGTGTTGAATGAGAAAACAATGGAAGAAGTAGTGAAGGGAACAAAACTCAGAGCTCCAGAATTCAGTGCATATTTACAGTTGAGCCTAGTAACTTTGGAGACTGGGTTCAGCCAGTTAGCAAGTTAGGAGAACAACAATAGCATTGATTGCGGTATTTGCATCCAATTGGAGCTTGTTTGTATGTAGAGTGTACAGATAAAGAGTTAAGGGAACTTCTGAATCTCTCTGTTTAGGTGGAAATGAAGCAAAGGGTAAATACAGCTGGGGCCTCTATCAGCAGGTATTCAAATGTCATTGTGGATTATGTAGCTAATGTTTATGTAAAATAAGATCCACCACCGAAGATCATATGATCATTATAAACATGAATATACTAGTAATTCCGGGTAGACCTCTCCTGTAGGCTATATAAAAATGTCATGTTGTTGCTTGGGGTTTTGCATGTTAAATAGGTGTTGTATTGTGTTCGGGATACGAAAACGCCTGTTATGTGAAGTCTTCGAAAACGAGTCGGAATTTCCTCATACTTTTAGTGTTTTGAATTCAATGAAAATCGAACTGAAAACACGTTGTTCTGGAGAACATCTGTTTTTTGTCCTAATGTTTTTTTTGTTGTTGTTTTTCCAGGCAAGCATTCAGGATTCCTTGTTTTGTCAGTTCTTGTGTCAAAAACGAGATGTTCCAATTTGATTCCGGAAAAATATTTGATAGGTTAAAGTCAGTCCCGAGTTTTTCAAAAAGGCTTTTGAAGGAGGGGAAATGGATATCGTTTTAGATATTGTTGAAGGCGTTTCTATACAATCTCGAATGGGCCACAAGAGCCTCATTGATGAACCTTTTTAAGGCTTCTAGATTTTGCAAGAAATAAGTTCGGTCACCGGTGGATCGACTTGACTTGTAGACTAATCCTGGAACTCTCGTTTAGGTATGCATTAATCCCAAATGTCCCTGATGTTAGGCGTTCATTCATGACCGTAACCACGAGGAAACACTTTCAGGTTTCATTGGACACTTTGTATTGCGAGGAGCTGATTTTAGTGATGCTGCGTTTGAGACGTCTGTAATTGAGTTGACTCTAAGTTGTGACTTGTAAGTAATACAACATTGCAACGTTTTTTGTTGTTGTTGTTGTGCACTTCTATGCATAAATAAAGTACTACCACGGATGACACTCTGCATCACTGGTGCTATTTAGATCAGTTACACTATTTTGCTCAGTGTTCCGTACGTTCTCCGAGAGCGCATCCCAGTAAACTACGTCTATAAGACTTATAATTAAAGGGAAGCGTAGGAAGGATATTGTGCGTGTGAGTGTGGGTGAGCGTTCAACACTTCAATTAAAATATTTGCCCACGTAAACGCAACGTGTGCACGACAGCGAGTGGCACACACGAGGATCGCGTCACGTCGCCGGCTTGAAGCGTTGCACGTGCTCGAGAGGTGAAAGACGTGTTTTTTTTTTATTTTGTTTTTAAATCCCCAAAAGGCTCACCACCAATTAAATAGGTGCACTTTGTAAGGTATTAAATGTTTAAAAAAAAAAAGTTTTTCTACGCACAGGACCCAAACCAAAAGTCCCCTTGGTTTTTAGGTTGCTCTGGTCCAGTTTCAATAGAAGGCTGTTCTTTTTGTGAGTGTTTGACTAATTTATCAGAAACAGGAGTAGTGTTTCTTCGTAGTCGATACAAAGGCATTAGTGGCTGAGTGGTTGGCTAAAAAAAAAACAACCATTAAAAGCAATAAAGAGTAAATATTAGCCAAACAAGTCTGGCTTGTGAAGCAGTATCAACTAAAATGAAGCAAGTATGGGATTTTCCTGCAGAATTATTATGACTACAGCCACAACCCAGGATTCTGAGAAAGCTATGTGCATTAGGGCCTTTGCTTCTGAATTCTGTCTTCTAGGAGCAGGTTTACAGTTGCATCATGAAGTCAGACAGGATGCTTTAAATAGAGGTTCAGGACGTAGAAAAAAAATCAGGAACCGGCAGGAATATGTTGAGCAAATTCTATAAAGACGTCGTACAACAGCTGAACGTGAAAAAGCACAAGAACATAAAACTTTTTTTTTTTTTGAAAAAGAGCAATACAAAATGAAGTATGTGTTATTTTACTCTCATTGGGTTTCTGATCTTCTGAACACCTTGTACTCAAGTGCTATTACAAACAAAAAAAAAACTATACATTTATTCTCTTACTTGTTCTGGTATTCATTTTTTCATGCAGGAGTAGTTTCAAACTCCGCTCAATTGCATCGAATTGTAACGTCACCGCTTCTGTTTGCATGCGGTTCTTCTAAAATTTCCAAGAATTTGTCGTCAAAACCTGGCTTGTACGATAAAGGTAACCGATTTTTCCCAGTTTAATTGCTAAAAGTGCTAAATAAAAATATGGGTGTCACAGGGGTGGCCAGCTCCAATTCAAGAGTGCCCGTGGCTCTTCTGAAACTTCTTCTCCCGCTTGCTCTTAGGCCTAAATCAACAGCGAGTCACGGATTCCCAAGAGGAACGTCAAGATGCGGTTTAGTCGGCGTGTCCTCAAAATGCATTTGATTTATATGCAAAACGATTGCGTTTTATGCAAACCAGCACTTTGAATGTGTGCCATGGTTCAAACCACCTTTACTGTAGATTGAAAAAAGAAATGAAAACAGCTGTTGGTTTGCACAGACCGATTGGCTGCCTTGCGTCTTGCTGTGATATGTAGAGGCTCGGTGATGTAACTCATCTTTCTTTCAGTGTGTCAGTGTAATTAGTCAGGGATTCACATAAGACTGTGATGGCTGGCTTCAGCTGAGTGCACAGCAATGTAAGGCTGCATACTTTCTCCATTTGAGAGCTCAGGATCAGGAGCTACATCAACAAGAAGTGCATATCACCACCCTATGAAGTAGGGTCAGTTAATTTAATGAGAATAATGCTTTCATTGTCTTCGGTACAACCAGGTAATTAAATGGTCACAGTATGTCAAACACCATGTAACACACTCACTGGTTCCAGGCTGGAAGAAGGAGAGACAGGCAAAAGTTCACCAAGCAGAGCCAAATTTTCTTTCGTCTTCACCCCAGCGCTCACACACACACACACTCGTGGATCGGCGCGCTTTCACTTTCTAGCGCCCGCCCGAGTTCAGTCACCGTTTGGCACCGCTGGCACACACCATTGTATCAATTTCCTCGAGAATACCATTAGGAGGGTATGAGGTTACAGAGAATAGGAAGCACAATTAAGTCTAGAATCTCACCAGTTCCTTTATATTCAGCAAATGCAGTGTATTGGTGTCGGGGCGTTTTGCTTACATTTCTAAAAATGAAAAAAAATGACAACCCATTCGCGTGCATGCGCCGCTGAAACTGACGCTTAATGCTACAAAGGTCACAGTGCTGTTTGTAGCCGTCGGAGGAAGTCATTCCGAATCTGTACAGCGTGCAACGTATTCTGGCATCGCGCAAGGGATCCGTATTCAAACCAAGCCAAATTCAGTGACATACCACGAACTAACGATCCGATCGGCAGCTGCGATGAACCAGCTCCAAGCACATCGATAGCATGCGCAAGAGCGGAACAGGCCTGCAGTAGGTCGTTGCTGTTTTGTTATTCAGTTGCTGTTTTGCTATTTTCTCATTCACATAAAACCCAAAGGTTTGATGGAGGTTCAGAAACGTGTTACCAATTAAAATAACATTCAAACCACTTGGAGAAAAAATAGCAAGATTTAGTTACTAAATGTTTGGTTATATAATTATAATAAATAAGATACAAATAGTTAGATAGATCCAGGCTGCGTTAAAGCATGCATTCACAGACAGGACTTTATAGGACTTTGTAATAAATAATATTGGGTTTTGAAAATTGTGCTATATTCGACATTTTATACATTATAGTGCAACAAAATGAAGCTAATCCAGATTTAGGAATAACTTTGATTAAAACGGACCAGACAGGTGATTTTTTTTTTTTTTACCTCAGAGCTTTTTTTGGGGGACTGAAGATGATTTATGGTTCTAAACTATGCGAAGAAAGAATCTCACAATGCCGTTAAGTACTGTAGGTAAGAAGAGCATAAAGCACCTTTCTGTCTTTTTTTTTTCCTTTCTTTTTCTACTAACAAAGAAGTCCTGAAGTCTGGAGGCAGAACTGGAGAAGTTTGCATTTGCTGTACAAGCAGCTTCGACCACTGACTGTGAAAACAGCAAAATGGTAATTAAAACCGGACTATGACGAGAACTTGTTCCAACGGTGCATTAAAGCCATTTTTGGAGTATGCGAACTTGTTTTTTTTTACCTTTTAATTCATTACCCACATGTATATACAGACAGCTTCAAAATTATTGGCACCCTTTTGGTAAAGGTGGATGAAAAACAGTTTCTGTTTAGCTGACAGAATTCTGTCAGTTTATTATAAACAATGTACACCTTGATCAAATATACGTTTATCACAATTATGGGCAGTGGCTCTACTGCAAATATTATGGCAAACCGCATAATTCTGTTGGTCGAACCATTTAAAGTCAGGTCCAAAATCTGATCTAAAACGGGTCATAAGGTTTTGTAAAAAAAAAAAAGAAAAAAAAAAGAAAAACGTGTGACGTTCATGCCTATTCGAGTGTCACTAAAGCAAAAAGAAGATGTATCAAATACTAAGAGACTCTGAATGTTAAAATTTTTAAGTTAAGAGTTATACTTTCCACCCACATTTTTGTCAATAATTTTTGTACTGAAAATTACTGATCAATTAGAAAAGACTGTAAGTTTTACTAGTGCTTTTAGACTTTAAATGTTCATTGTATTAATGGTAGATTCAACTATGACCCAGGTATAACTTCTTGTCAGAGTAGGCAGATGTTCAGATAAAACTTTCAGCTACTTCATGGAGTCATTGATTCCATGTTTCCTAACACATTTCCCAGGGCCTTTGAAGGAAAAACAGCCCACATCACACACGTTCTACTATGCGTAACAGTAGTGATAAGCGTCTTATCTGTATGACAAGCCTAGTTTTTTGCCAACTTTGCTGCAAAAAAAAAAAACATTAGATTCAGTCAAATCTAAATATAGAGCCTGGTTCCATTCGAAGGTGCACTAGTGTTTAACAAAAGCAAACACCAGGCATTTGACTAGATAAAGTCCTTATTTTGACATGACATCCAACTGCATATTGGCTTCTAACTGTACAGTTGCCAACTTGCTGACCCCAAAATGCTGCAAACATCTGTAAATGTCCAGCTGTGACCATCCTCTATAACGTTCGTGGGTGCAAAATACGCTCGTTTCCTCTTCTGGAGAGGTTTATTTCTGGTCTGGTTGCTAAAATGTATTTATAAAACAGTCGGTATGAGGATTTACTGGCATGTAACAACGTTTTCTTGATGTAGATCAGCAAAGTTTTGTTTTAGTTTGTGTATTTGCAAATTTTGTAAATGATCCTGTCTCGAAAATGGTCTTGGAGCTGGTAGCCTGATTGCAGCGTGTACTATATTCTAGTATCCACTGGATTTTTTACAATCGAAGATCATCATTTACAAATTCTGATCCTGACCCTGTGAATCTTATTAATATATGGGGCAAATAGAAAATGAACACTATCATGATAAAATTTTCCAAAATAGGCTCGACAATAGTCTGGCAGCAGTTTGTTTACCAGTACCATAGTAGAACACCTTTCACATTGCAGGTTTGTTGTAGCTAAAGCTAAATTAAGCCTCAGCCTTCAAGCCTTTTATCATTGTAATCGAGCAGGGTTTGAGATTAGCTTTTCCGATGTAAAACACCTCCCAGGGTTTTAAAAAAGTTACATATTAAAAAATAAATAAACTTTGGTTGACATTGAAGGTTGTGAAATGACCTAGTTGTCAGAGGGATTAGCGCTAAAATGTCATTGTGTATGTATTGAGGTGCAGCCTGGTCTCTGTAAATGAAAAAAAAAAGTCAATTGGATTCACTTTGTTTAAGTGGGTTGCATCATCTTAAAAATGATCCTTTCCTCGTGGTTCTCACAGCTCTGACTTGATTCTTTCTGAATCGTCAGTAGCCAAGATCTGAAGATGACCATGAGACATGTGATTACGTGTATCTCTTTAATCTACTGTACATTTTAGAGCATTTGGCAGATAATCCTTTATCCCACGCTCTCCCATTTAGCTCCTACAAATGAGCAGTCAAGGGTAAGGGCTTTTGCTCAAAGGTTCAGTTTTGAATTCAGGACCTTCTGATTATTAGTACAACATCTGACTTAATTTTTCCACATGTACCACATCTGTGAGCAGATCATTCTCGAGAAGCTGAAGAAAGACGCATGATCCTGTAGAAGGTCAGACACAATAACGCAGTAGTTATAGCTGTTCATGTGGTATCATTGTCATGTTTTGCAGGTTGACTGATGAGAAAGAGATGATTGTCAGTACTAAGCAAAGGTCAGCTGTGATCACGCTGTCAAGGACAGAAGCAGCACAGGGAAAACAATGAGATCATGCAGTATTGTGTACAGAGAATCTCCGGATTAAAGGAAGCAGTCATTTAGAGCTTGTGGATATTCAGGATGTGGTCAGATTTAACCTGAAGCAGTAGCATTGCTTTACTGTTTGCATAATTGGGCATTCCTTTTGGACTTGCAGGCATCTACATGGGCCGCTGGGAATGCATTAGCTGGTGCATAGCAGGCACATCTGTCTTTGTCTTTTCGTCTTTACTGTGTCTGACTCCTTCACTCTGCGTTTTTCTTTTTGATCTTCTTTCTGTTTTTCTCTCTAATTCTCCTGCTCCCAGCCCACTAAATCTCTCTCTCTCCCTCTTGGCACTCTATATCATGCTTGCTTTTATTTCTGTTTTCTCTCTGTATATGTCTCCTGCTCTCTACTCCAAAAACTGCTCATATTCTCTTCCCCTTTTCTCTTTATGTATGTACTCTGTACAGTATGTCTCTTTCTTTTTTTTTTTCTTTTTTTTATCCTTTCACCTTTGTCTCCTATTGTCTATTTTTGTCTCTGGCCACAAAATCTCTTTCTTTCTGTTCACACTCTCTCTTTTACACGTAAACGGATAAACATACACACGTTAATGCGCATTAAAGCATCCGTGACATCTTTGTGAATTGCCAGCAGGCTGCCAAACGAGTGGCCTTGGCACCGTTTGACCGGTCAATCAGATTATAAATCTATTTTGCTCCATTAATAAGTACGCTATATGAACAAAAGTGTTTGGACACCTGATTTTTCCTGAAACCCCATAACGTTTACCACTAATTTAGAGGCACACAACCACATAGGATGTCTTTGGATGCGATAGCATTACATTTTCCCTTCAAGGATGACAATGACCCATGCACAAAAACATGTAGAGCTCTGACCTCAACCCTATTGAACACATTTGGGATCAAACAGGACACTGTACCCCAGGCCCACACACAGCACCTGACTTTGCTAACACCTTTGTAGCTGAATGAGCACAAATCTCCACAGCAATACTCCAAAATCTTGTGGAGCATCTTCCCAGAAGAGTGGAGGTTATTCTAACAGAAGCTGGGGAATTAGATGTTCAAAAAGCATAAACTTTGTTTTCATTTAGTGCATTACATTTTAGCAATAGCCATGCCATCTACTGATATTGTCGTGTTTGGCATTACCATATGAAGTTACATTGAATATTGATAGTTAAATTGGTGAGTTATCATCACCCTTAAATAGTGAAGACAACACAGTGACTGAAGATCTGTATGTAAATGCAAACATTCTAGTTGAACTGCAGTCTGTATTAGCAACAAAGACAAAACAAAGACTGTTGTGTATGTGGTTTACGAGTTACCTCAGAAGTAGTGAGTTGCAGGTTGTCATTAAGGAATTTTCTTTGACCTCTGCATACTGAATTGTGTTGAATGATGTATAATTACCTTCTCAAACAGCAACCTGTATAGTCATGGTTATATGTGGAATTAACTACTGATTATGTCTGTATATTGATGGACATAAAGCAAAAGCTTGTAAGTGTAAATATAAAGCATTTAAATGTGAGAAGTCCTACTTTGTTTTCCTCTGATTCTATGTGGATTTTAGGTTGATTTCACTCCTTAAACTGAAAGGGAACTTTGGGAAGGTTGGAAAGTTACTACCGCTAGCATTGAAGAAACACCTCACGCTGGTAAAGAAATAAAAAATAAAAAAAATGTCTGTCAGGAGTTTTCACAGGTGAGATGTATGCTACAACGGGTTTCTCAACACTTCAGGTAAATGTGCACAATTCGCAGAAAAGTCTTTCATTAACTTGCCTTTTTTTGTAATGACGCACACAAACATCCACGGCACTGCTAACCTTGTGTGGATGACTATACATTTTTTTGGCAAGTGGCTGCAGGTTTTCTGTTCTTCCATGCAGATCTACATACCTGAAATAGGAGATCTTTTGAAAGTTTTACTATATCTGTTGACTAGAGGCAGTCAAACTAAAAAAAACAGATGTGTGTGTGTGTGTGTGTGTGTGTGTGTGTGTGGTTTCCAAGATTCCTGGGTGTGTATGGCCCAAAATGAGGCAAAGCCAAAGAAGGCTGGTGGGAAAAGAGGGGGTGTGTCATTAGTTTGTAGTGGTTGTGCTGGTGGTTGTTTCCGTTTTTGTTGTAGGTCCTCCAAGCTGCACTAATCTCCGCCCGAACCGATTGTGCACTTTGAGAATTTGCACTGGATTAAGAATTAGATATAACACTGAGCTGAGCCAAACACAATATCGCTACGTTTCCCATTTTGTCTATGGTGGCAGTGATTCTCATGCTGGAACAGAAATTCAGGAGCTTTTCTACTAGTCATTGTTGCTCTTTGTTTTTTGAATATTGAAATAATTCTTACACTACATCGCTTGTGTTTTTTATTTGAACATATTATTTATACAGTTTGTCGAGAATGGAAAATGGGATCTCGTCCAGGAACAGCGTGTGGGATTTTTCTTTTGACAGCACCTTTCTAAGAATATCTTGTGTTGATTTTGATATATTACATAATAAAAGTGGTTCCAGTTGCAGATTGCAGTTGTGTTGGAACAGATGTGACTGTTTTTGAGCGCAGAAATAACAAGCTCTTGTGCAATCAGATATACAGCATGCGTAGTTGCACGGATGATTTCATGTGTTTAAAACAAAAAAATTAAAAATAAAAAGCAGGAAACAATATATTACGGTTTTGTGTTCACGCTAATGATTCCTCATAGATGTGGTGATTTGGTTCGGTCCATTTTAAACTGGATAAGACTGATAAGAAAGAAAAAAAGCACTCCAAAATACAGTATAAATGTGTGTAGACATGAGCGCGGTTTGAGATTAATTAGGCACATAGGGAAGAATTATTTTGACTGATATTTTTTGCTGAATTTCCTAAACATTCACTTAGATAAAGCCACTTTAATGCCTTCCATTTGGCTGTATTAATTTGCACACACAATATCTGTTCAGGTTTTTCATTCACTTTATTAAGCATTAACTCTACCCTGTACTTTGCACCTTGAGGTCGAAACTCCCTGAATTACACATTCATTTTGGGCAAACAAGCAAAACTGTGTAACACATGATATAGCCGTTTATCCACCATTATCGTACTAGGAGTGTACATTCCACCTAGCGCTAATGCTAAGGAGGTGCTCTGTGTACTCTACGGAATCATAAGCAAACTGGAGAACACACACCCTGACAAACTGTTTATTGTCACTGAAGATTTCAGTCATGCAAATCTCAGGACTGTGCTCCCTAAATTTCATCAGAATGTGGATTTTGAAACCTGACGGGAAAACATTCTGGCACAACATGCGAAGCCCCGCCCCCCAACTCGGCTACTCGGACCTCATCACTGTTATGCTGATCCCAGCATACAGACCGAAAAGCATTCAAAACCAGTTCGAAAGCAGGTAAGAATCTGGCCAGCAGGAGCCATCTCTGCTCTTCAGGACTGCTTTGAATGCACTGACTGGGACACATTTAAGGAGGCTGCAACCATCGACTTCACTGACTTGGAGGAGTACATATCGTCAGTGACCAGCTACATCAGCAAGTGCATTGACGAGGTGACCATCTCTAAGACCATCACCACACGCTCCAACCAGAAGCCGTGGATGACCGCAAAAGAGACTCCTTCAGAGCATGGTACAAGATGACCTTAAGAACAGCAATTGCCAAACTGTCCCGAGCCATCAAAGAGGCAAAGCGCGCACACCAAGAGAATCCACGGCCACTTCCGGGACAGCAGAGACACCCGGCGCATGTGGCAGGGCATCCAGGCGATCACGAACTACAAGACAACTTCACTTGCCTTTGACCATGACGCCTCCCTCCCAGATGTGCTGAACAACTACTAGACCTGGTTTGAGACAACACATCGGCAAGGAAGACCACTGGAAGACTTCACAGCTACCACCCTCACTGGACCCCATGCAGTTTGTGTACTGTCCAAACCGTTCTACAGACAATGCCATCGTCACAACCCTCCACCTGGCACTCACCCACCTGGACAAAAAGAACACAAATGCTGTTCATAGACTTCAATTCAGCATCCCTCAGCACCTGATTGAGAAGCTGAGTCTACTGAGCCTGAACACCTCCCTCTGCAGCTGGATCCTGGACTTCCTGACTGGGAGACATCAGTTAGACCAGATTGGGAACAGCATCTTCAGCACCACCACACTTAGCACTGGGGACCCTCAGGGCTGTTTGCTCAGCCCACTGCTGTTCACTCTGCTGACTCACGACTATGCATCAAGTTCGCATATGACGCGACCTTGGTGGGTCTCATCAACATACAGAGAGGAGATGCAACAAGTGTAGAAACAACAATCTGTCAGAACGTTGACAAAACTAAAGAGATGGTTGTTGACAGAGCAGCCATTCTCTACTGATCATCAATGGATTCTCTCTGAGCACCAAATTACTAGTGTTGTAATGGCAGAGAACTTCACCTGGTCACTTAACACCAGCTCTATCACCAAGAAAGCCCAGCAGCTGGGGAGGCTGAGGAAAGCCCATCTTCCTCCACCTCCCATCACACACACACCCCTCACACACACTCTTCACTTTCTTGCCATCAGAAAAAGAGGTTCCGAAGCATTCGGGGCTTCACATCCAGACTACGTAACAGTTTTTTTCCCTCAAGCCATCATCCTCCTCAACACGCAGAACTGAGCTGAAACTGAAACTCGCACGCACGCGAACACACACTCAATACTCATTTCAATTCGCACACATCCATGTCTTCGGCACCACAAATTTTATATCATGTATATTATTACTTTATTTTAACTGTTAACTGTACATGCTGTTTTTGCACATCTACTTGATTGCTAGTGTTGCTGTTTGGACGAAATTTTGTGTTTATATTTACAAGTACGCTCTTGTTAACAGTTCTATTTTTGCACATTGTACTGTATAACACATTATACAGTTGGTTTACTGGCAGCGCTGTCCCACACTGTCTTGTGTTTTGTCATGCACTTTGTGGCCAGGACAACTTACTTTATTCCTTTGCTCTGTGTTCTGTATGTAGCTCTGTTGTGTGATGTAGCTCTACGTTGTTTATGTAGCACCAGGGTTCTGGAGAAACGTCTTGAAATTACAATCAAAGCTTCTTGACTTGAAATTTGATTTATCGGGGCCTGCAAATGTCTGCTACTGAGTAAGCCAATGTTTGAACGTGCATCATGCAGAGAAATGTGAGAGGCTGAATAATTTATGACAGGATAAATACGTTTGCAAACAAGCTTTTGGAAAAAAAAAAATGGCTGTGCAAATGTAGCATTGAAATGTATCTACTGTATAATACATTGTTCTTTCTGAGTCTGATTTGCGTCCTAGTGGAACCTTTTGTATTGCACCGACTGCTGCAAGTTAGTATCGGTCGGATTACAGATTACGCGATGCAGATATCGCCCCTATTGTGGTCGGATGTATCGTGGTTTTGCGGTTGTTCCAGTTCAACTATGAATGGACCCCTGTTTCTTAAACATGGTTTTTTTTTTAATCTCTGGTCAGCGAGTTCTTTTCAGTCAGATGTGAGGTAGAGTGCACTTTGGCACACAGCCAGGCTAAAGAAAAGCTAGTGCAAGACATTCGCCTTACTGCATGAAGCCGTCCATCTGGTATCCCTCACCCTCCTGCTGCATGTTCGCTTGCCCAGTTTCTAGGAAAGAGGGGCTGTTATGAGTACACAACGTGCTCCCGTAATGAGATTAGCCAAAGCATATCTTAAAGTTACAATTTAAAATGTGCAACGGGGGTGTTATAGTCATGGTCTCGGTTTATTGTCTTACCGTTGGCCTTCTTTATCTGCCGTAAAAGGAATTTAGAGGTAGAAGGGATTTTATTTGCTTTGTCTCTCGACTTCTACCGCTCTACCTCGTTTTATATATCCACCTATCTACCCTATCAATCGCTAGTGATATTACTCAATCAAGGCCATCTGTGAGCTCATGTATTTGGAGGAGGCCAGACAGCAGTTTCTTCCAGGTGTATTGCTCTACCTTGAAATGCATCATGAGCAGCCGTTTGAAAAGATGCAGCGTCTCGTCTTGGAGTATCTTGGAGGAAGTATGTGATTGGTAACAGTTTCAACAGTATTCTAAATTTAAAAAAACAAGCACCGTATTACATATTTTTCATTCATATTTCCACGTTCACAGACAACAAAAGTGTCTTGTTGTTCCGTTAAGCCCTGCCTGGCTTATTGATTTGGGTGTACTACTCTCATACGGTGGAGTTTTTCCCTGGCCCTGTGCCATCGTGGTTTGCCCAAGTCATCAATAATGGAAACAGGAGTATGGAAATAGCAAGACTTATTTACTCAAAATATTCATCGTTGTTGCTGCTAAACATCTCATTTTTACGCTGAACGTGTTTAATGGCTGAACATTGGAAGTGTTATAGGATGAGGTGTGAGCTGTGTCAATTGATTATTATCATTGTGGCATTGGATCTGACTTTGAAATGTCCAAGAGTGGAAGAGGATTAAAGTTAACAGTTATTAAGGGTTACTTTTTGTTTTATTAGCTGCAGTTGGAAAAATCGATCAAGCTACTGATGTGTAAGTAATATAATGATTGAATATCGATTCTGGTTACAACTCTGTTGGCTTTGTACATTCGGTATGCCCATATGTTAACCTCCCATGTTTCCTCTGTTTGGTTGCCTTGTTCTCGTTTACTACTCAAGCTCTAAGTAATGACCTTGCCCTTGTCCTTTCCCAGTTTTTCTATTTAAGACACACACACACACACACACACACACACACACACACACACACACACCCCACTCCCTACAATCTTGGCGAAATGGTGATGAATATATCCGCGAGCAAGTGGAAGTACATGAATCAGCTTAAGCTGTGTGCCCATATATAAGTTCCTGCCCACAAATTTGTTTGTAGTATGCAGGTTTAACCAGGAAGTCTCTCAAGATAAAAATATATCTATGCTCACCAAGAGAATCCTGAAAGTTCTATAGATGTTTAGACCAATTCCTCAGCTTCCATTTCGAACCCCGACACGAACAGATCATTTATTTAAGATGTCATATTGGACGCTATACGTATAGCACACTGCTAAACAGAGAGGAGTCCCCACTGTAAAAGAAACATAGCCTTTATGGCTATGTTTC
>JAAIIK010000072.1:1699843-1809119 GCA_014706435.1 Silurus glanis | reverse complement strand
GAAACATAGCCATAAAGGCTATGTTTCTTTTACAGTGGGGACTCCTCTCTGTTTAGCAGTGTGCTATACGTATAGCGTCCATATTACATATTATTAGACTGCAATAGACTTAAGAACAAAAATGGAACAATAGGTACTCAAAGCACATATATAGAATTAAACTACTAGAACAGCGGTCCCCAACCTTTTTGGCGCCACGGATCGGTTTAATGTCAGACAATATATATTTTCACGGGCCGGCCTTTAAGGTGTGGCGGATAAATACAACAAAATAAAACGATACGACCGGCATAAAAAATGGTATTTTCTAAATATAATAATAAACGTGAATCCACTGTGTTGTTTTTTTGTTCATTTTGCTCGCTTGGGAGTTTCAATTTAGCGGTAATGTATTATGTGTTAGCGGCCGGAGCAGCCCCTTTAAGAAGGTAGCGGATGGAGGTAAGACATGTGACCGAGGCATCATGACCTGCATCAAGAGTGAGTTATAGACAGATGTGGTGAAGAGAATCCGGTCATTTTCCAAAAATTAAACATCGTTGAGAATCAGATAATAAATAAAACGGAAATAATGTAAGTTATGTATTCTTTCTGTGCGGCCCGGTACCAACCGGGGGTTGGGGACCACTGATCTAGAATACTTATGGAACATTAAACTGAAGGACTCCATATAACCACTGAACTATACTGTAGTTAAACAACACTATAAAATGCCATAACATCTCATCATATCCACTTTGAAAACACGTTTAGTAAAGTGCCTTTCCAAGAAGTAATTGAAGAAAGGAAATGTACTGTACAGTCAGTTCAAAAAATATGTATACCTTGCAAATTAATTCAATGTTTTCATATTAAATTCACCAACAATAGTAATAATAATTATTTATTATTGTATTGTATTTCCTTTTATTTTATGGAATTCTATTCTCAAGGAGTCTTTTGTCAAAAGTCTACAGACTTTCATGGTCACAGTTGCACGTTAATCATTTTCAAATACAATTTGCACTGAACATCAGATCAAATGAACACGTGGTGAATCAAACCAAGCTAATGCGTCAGGTTAATCTAGGGTGTTCTTCGCTTGAGTAGTTCTTTCATTCAAAAGCTTCATTCAGATAAACAAGGTAGGTGGCATGAAATCACTGCTGTGTGGATGCAATCTAGAATCGTCTTTGGATGACCGCATGGCTGCCACATCTCTGAACTGCTCAAATTAAATGCTGACTCATGCAACGTGAGGAAACGTGCATCTGGCCAACAAACAACACGTTTACCATAGTACTAACACTCATGTACATCTCCTTCAAAGGCATTCCGATCTGATTACAGCTGGGCAAAGTTCTCACTATCACATGATTGATTTGGCTCACACAGGTCAGACAGATTAGTGTGTGTATGTGTGTTGCGCACAAATTCTGTGTTGTACGATTGAGTTTAACTCCGAGTGCATAGGTGGCAGGACACAACCCTGGTTGCATAACCATTCAAACCAGACAGAGCACACGCACATAAAGACGGATTATATAAAACCCCAATCGTTTTTCCACCATAATCTTTAATCCCTGTCTGATCTGTGCATCCTTTATTCCGTTTATTTCTTCAAAAAAAATTATGCTTATGTTAAACCCCTGGACAAAATAATACTAAAATAAATCTATCAACGCAATTCAGCTGCTTTAGGGACTTGTGCTGGCATCCTCTTTAGAGACCTTGGTCCATTTTCAGCGTTTCAGACCTTTGTGTGTACTTGATTTTAAGGAAATGATAAGCAAACACATTAAAGACATAAAATCAATGTTTATTGTGCAAAGTCTTATTTTTAGACCTAAGCCCTAATCCGTGTTCCTTCCTGATCGTGTCCGTCATGTGAACCATTTGCGCAACATTCTGAGAACTTTGAAATGTAAAGATCCGCACAAAAAAAAGAAAAAAAAAAAAAACCTATATCTTTAGCCCAAAGGAAAAGATCGTCCTTTACATACTAATTACAGATTAAAAAGGCGTTGCATGGACTTTTTGGGGGCCTTTAGCCAGTCGTGGAACTAGTCTGTGCAATCTCTGTATTCGAATACAGTATTTAACACCCTTGTCAACTTCTCTTCCTGACCTGGAAATAAATGAGGAGGATACAGCAGGGAGCGGCTCAATATAAAGACGCCTGGCCTTGGAAATTAATCACCTCTGTTGATTTTAGTAATTTAGTAGTTTAAGTAATGTCAGGTATAAATTCAGTTTGAGTTATTTACCTAAAGGGGGCCATGCACTTTTGGGTCTACACAGCTCCCGTGAGGTGTTTAACAATTTCGATATTAAATCCTCAACGAGAGCATCTAACACAGCTAATTAAAGCTCAGTTTTGGCAAAACCGATTGGGTTCCCATTGTTTCTCTGGCTAAAAAAACAGATTTTAACACCCAAGAAGCGTTTGGCAATTGAAGCTGACGTAATCACCAGTACCTTCTCCAGAGTTTAACAATATCTGCATAGCCCTGGCGATTTTGCATCAGGGCTCAATATCTTCTAAGAAAAGTCTGTGTCTAATCAGGAGATGTTTATCACATGATAAAGTATCGGACTGGTCTCTTTAAAACGGTAACTGAACAGAAAAACGTTTGAGGAGAAGTCTAGGATCAAAACTATTAGAACGTAGAGCAGAGCGGTGATATTGATGCCACAAAGCGAGCCATTCGCAGCTGCAAGAGTGCCAACTATCGCTCTACAGCATGCACGTGAAATTACATAACACCACGTTTTCGATTCAGTGGGTTTTCTATCTGACACAAGCTGTCGTGTTTTTTTTTTTTTTTTTTTTTTTTTTCTTTTTTCAGAGCTGCATCGAATAAGCTGCATTTTTATAATCTCGTTGAATAGGATGCTGTTTCAGAAGACTGGTAGCTGTTGAGCTCTGTGTTTCGATTACGTTTTATCTATTTAATAAATAGAAATGCAAATTTGAACCTACTTGTGAAGTTCGAGATCAGGACAATTACATACAGTGTAAATATTTGAATATACCATGACATCAGGATGATTATTATAATATTATCTTTTGTGTGCCAAGGAAAAAATTATCAGCATACATCAGAAATGCATGGTCTAACATAAAAAAAACATGAGGAAATGCTATTTAGAAACTTCATGAAGCTTGTATGTGTTTGGTGTTCTCTTATGTAATCCAGTAATTACTGAATCAGAAACCACCAACCTGTCGGTATCCACCTGCAGTTTTTAGCACATTTTTGTTAAATTGGCCCGAAATTTTTATACGGCTGTGTTAAGACCTGCTGAGCCAGACTGCAGTGGGATCTGCCTGTTTGTTGTGAAGATCACGCAATCATGTCAAAGGCACATTAGATAGGACCAGTCTGTATTTCTGTGTGTCTCTGTCTCGCTAGATGAGTGTAGATGGGATTACGGGTCAGTCAATTTTGAGCTGTCACTCACACAAAAACGCACATAAACATACAGCTTTCAGATGACTGCCAAGGGCACAGTTGCAATTATACCCTTGATGTACGAACACAATGTTCATATCACAGTAATCGACCTTATCGTTATGGTATCGCATTGTGACACATCGTTCCAATCGTGTCCGCTAAATTCATGTTGTTGAATACTACAATTATGCTGTACATACACCCAGTTTATAGCACAGTTCTGTTGAATGTTCGATTATAATTGGTCAGAATGTGTCTGTAACAGCAGTAGTATCGCCCATTCTTATACATTTAACATTTCTATACAAGGGACTTGTTTATGGGACGTTCATAAATGCATTTCCAGTTTTTATCAGAGGTGGAAAGTAACAAACTACATTTACTCCTTTACTGTAATTAAGTAGTTTTTTTTTTAGTTTTTTTTTTAGTTTTTTTTTTTTTTTTTTTTTTTTTTTTGCTTCTACTTTTTAAAATCTGTCATTCACATTTACATGAGTATGTTTAGTTTGAAGTATTGCACTTGACTACATTTTAAATCATATCCGGTTCCAAGTAAAAAAAAAAAAAAAGGAATAAAAATAATGCAAGGGGAAAAAAACGCATAAACTACCGCACTGATTGATCGACGTAAGTTTGGCGCGTGTTCATCGCCCAAGAAAGAAAGATGGAGATGGACAAGACAGACGGCACTGATGTAGACCCAAGCGAAATGCCATCGAATCCGAAGTTGCTCAATGCGTGCGCTCACTGTCTGAATTCTGAATCTGCATCATAAATGACATTATAACAGGAGATTTATTTTTTTTTGCTGTGAAAGTGCATAACTCGCATTAGACTCACGTCATGGACTGTAGGTTTGTAAAGGTGTACCTTCAATTAAAAACTAGTTTTAAATGTATATACCCTTGTCCTTTTTGAACTTCACTAGAATCCATCATCCCACCCCAAGTTTCAGTAATTTTATTCTGAGGAAATATTAAATTAGCTGCTTTTTACTTTTATTTGAGTGGATGTTTAGACCAGTAACTTTACTTGTACTTAAGTAAAAAATTAATTTAAGTAACAGTACTTGAGTAGGATATTTTATTAACCTTCCACCTCTTTGTGTATCTTTGTTATGGCTAGCTGTGCATGAAGCATTTTGGAGGGATTCAATTATTCAATGCATGAGCACTTTGAGGTAAAGAGGTAAACTTTGAGGTTTTGTTTCTTTAGATCATTTGATATGATAGGCTGTGGGTTTTTTGTTTTGTTTTGGGGTTTTTTTTGTTTTTTTTTTGTCTAAAAAATAGCCTGCTGGACAGACATTTTTGTAACTGTTTTTCATGGGGTACAGCATTGAACATAATTCAATTGCTGTAGTATAAGTGGAACAAAACCTGCCCTTGGACTGTACAGGTATAGATTTAGCTAGACTCTGTGGTGATTAGCATGTTTACTCTCTCACACACACGCCTTTGCTTGAGGGGTCTGAGGGCTTTGACTGCTTCTGTGGCGTAGTGTTCGGGCCTTTTTTTCTTATACCGCAGTGTTGGTAACCTTAGAAAAGTGTCTTTCCTCTGAATGTTGCAAACCTTGTTTTGCTAAATTCCTTCGATCAGTTGTGCAATATACTGGACTAGTGGCAGTTGTATGAGACTCAAGACTTTTCTTATGTTCAAGAAAATCTCAAAGCTTTCAAAGCACTTACTTCAAAGCAATGTAACGCACAGCCCGCATATCCACGTATTTGTTCATCAGCGCTAATAGATTAACACTGTCGCATTACTTTTGTTGTTGCTGATTACTGCTAGTTGCTGTGGTTTTCCTGATGGCGCCTGTCTACCCATTTGACCAAAAATGACATGCCTTCCAGACAAATACAAACAAAACCAAAAAGTTCTGAAGAAAGAACAAACAAGTCAGTGTCTATTTCAATCTCCATCCCTGCCATTCAACATATTGCTTCTCTTTTTATTTATATAGAAGCAGCCGTCCTTTGCCAGTGGTTGCTTCTCATTCTGTCAGTGTAAATCACCCGCTCTCACTGAATCAGTGTGTGCAGGGGAATGCACAGCAATCATAAGAGAACATGGAAGCATTTGGGGATTTTAAAGCAAAGTCTTGTTCTGCATATTCTACTGCATTTCCACTGAGTAATAGTGTCCTCTTTGTGTTTCATTTTTATTATTATTTTTTTTTATTTTAATTGATTTATTTCCAGTGGTGTTCAGTAACGAAGTGTTCCAATTTACTGAAGTACAATTTAAAGTCAAGTATTGTACTTTTTACTCGAATACATTTTGCAAAATAATTCGTTCCGTTTCATTTATGAGCAGATAAAAACGTAACTGGTCAAGCACACTTGTTCTGATTGCCATAAACATACAGTTCAACACCTGTGGTCTTATTTGGGAGATTTTTAAAGTAGTTGAAAAAGAAGGTTTTGGGCTCATGATGATTTAAATAGATATTAATCAGTGTTTGACTCCTTAAAATAATATTATTAATAGATAGGTGTGCTAAGAGTAACAGAGTTCATTAAGTAAAGAGTCTTGTGACAAAAATTATAATACAACATTATAGCCATAATAAATCTTAAATACTTTGGATATTTAAGTACATTTGAAGCCAAATACTTTTGTACTTTTCCTCAAATAAAAGTTTAAAGGGAGAACGTTTACTTTAAATGGTTTATTTCACTTAGTGTATTTCTACTTTCACTTAAGTACATGGTATGTGTACTTCGTAAATCACTACTACTATGGCTACTAGTACTGTGTAAAAAAAAAAAAAATGTAAATGTGTTTACAGGGCCTCTTTATGTCTGCGTTGGAACGCATCATATAGTAGTCACTCTTCTTGACCTCCGACCTGATGGACTTATGACCGTTTTTTTGGTCCCTATCTACTTTGTAAGTTGGGGTCTATCTGTATTTGCTTTTTTGTTTTGTTTTTTAGATATAAGCTGAAAAAAAGGGCCTTTTGGAGCTTTGTGGTGACACTACATTATTATTTATAAGGCCATTGGTAGTTGTATTGATGTTCCACAGTTTGATTGCTAATATCTACTACGATACAAATATTTAAAGCAACACATGCTAGATACAATTTCCTTTCCTACTTAGTCCACAATTCAAATCTGCATCTAGGAACAGGTCTGTACCTGTTTGGGGGTGGGGCGTATAATTGCGGGTTTGTTTTCACACCGAAAGAATTCCTTTTCAAACCATAGATCGATTACTCAAGTCATGACTATGATTGTTACTTTTGTGCTTGAGCATGTAGGCGGAGTGTGCTAAGTGCTTCATTCATTTTTTTTAGATTCCTTTAATACCAACATTCACATGGTGACATAATCATTGCACAGGAATACTTGAAGTCTTAGGTATTCTGTTTGAGAAGATCAAAAGTAATAGATGTGTAACAAGATTTTGAGCCATGCAGGCAGGGTTTGGAAGCTGTGCTCACACTTCACAAATCGTACCGAACTCTAGGCTCATATGGCAGCTGTAATAGATCGACGAGAGGTGATCTGAGGTCAGAGTTGAACAGGCAATTGGGGTGCCTTAATCAAATCAAGGATTTGGCTGCCAAAATCCATTAGTATTCATAGGAGCACACACACAAGTTGCACAGTCACCAGGATATTTATACTGATGCAAAATTGAATCTATTCCCACAATGCTGTCGGCTACCTTAAAGGACAACACAGTGCTCTGAATGCTGGTTGTGTACTGCTGCTAGTAATGTGAAGTAACACTGTAAGCTTGATGAGCCTCAGAATCTAGAGTGCTTACAGCCAAGTGTGTAAATCCATGTAAGAGTGAGATATTTCACACGGGTCTGAGGTGCAGTCTTGTTTCTCAGCCCTGTGCTTGTACAGTAACAGGGATTACAGTGTTTAGCATGAATGCCTTGCGCAAGCCATGACTACTGTGCCTCATCGGTGACTTGTTTCCTGTTTAAAGCTCCCAATAAGTAGAATGAATGGCAGATTGCTTTCCACACGTCTGGCAACCTTTGCTCATTTTCAGGAAGCGTGAGGTCGCAGCCTGGCGCTGCTTTCATGCTTATTGTGAGTGCCCCATGCAAGCGGGCACCTCATCCGGACTAAAACTGCACCACTCGCCAAGCTTATATGATGCTGCCACGCTTACTAACAAGGGTTATTTGTTTTCAGATCGTGGAGCCGGCCTCTCGAATCCCCTGGCTTGCTTTAAATCTTACACAACCTGCATTGTTCTGATGTTAGCTCGAGCTGAGTTGGAAAACCTTGCGTCATTGTGTGTATGGAGAGAACTTTGCTTTGTGTTTTGGGTGACACCTGGGACGCTGCTCTGTTGGTGAAGACCAACATCTCATTTCAAGAAGCTTTGTGGGGTTTTTTAATTATTGTGGGAAGCTCCTCATATAGTTTAAAGGCACTTAGAAAAATTTATTTTCCGTATGAACTTCATAAAAATAAAATTATTATATGCTTAAAAAGTATCCCAAATAATTTCACTATACTCAAATATCAGCCTTAAAGAATTTAATTAAAGAAAAAAACATTAAATAATTAATAGCATGGATTAAACGTAGCAAGGCTTAATAATAGTATTATTTAACAAAATATTTCATGAAGCTGCTTCTTAGTCTTCAAAGATTATTATACAATAAAGTATATCTAAACCCCATATATGGTTCTTCCCAAGACTGTTGCCATAAAGTTGGAAGTACACACTTGTCTTTAATGTTGTTATATGGTGCATCATTACAATTTCCTTTCACTAGAACTAAGAAGCTCAAACCTGTTCTAGCATACAATATTCCCATGCACATTGTGGTCCATGAAGATATGGTTTTCCAAGGTTGGGCCATGACCTCAATTTCACTAAACACCTTTGGAATTAACTGCACCCCAGGCCTTTCTCAAATCAGCAAATCTCCACAGCCATGCACCAAAATCAACTGGAAAGTTTTAGAAGAGTGAAGGTTATTATTATAGCAAAGGAGGACTAAATCTGGAATAGGACGTTCAACAAGCACATCAACTTTTGAACAAATCTGTACATTAGGAATGGTCATTGTGCATGGGGTTGTGTCAGGTGATTTCATAAGACAGTCTGTTTGGACTTTGGAGTTGTGATGTATGTGACCTAAAAGGCTGTCACTACCTAATATTCCCTTAACCCCTTAAAATCACAGCTACTTAGTAAATATTCTAAATTAGTAACCACCACAAATCTTTAAGTAACTACAATGAAACTAATCGGAAGATCTGTAGATACATAGTTACAAAATTTTCTGGATGGGTCCTGGGAGTTGAACTAGGTGGTAGGGAGGTTTGGAGGTAGTTAAGGCACTGGACTTTAGATCGGAAGGTCACAGGTTCAAATCCCACCTCCATTAAGCTGCCAACTGCTTAGTTGTAAGTCGCTCTGTATAAGGGCGTCTGCCAAAATTGTAAATATATATGTACACATCCACACTGCCAGGGAAAAAAAATGATTGAATCCAACGTTAGAACCAGCAAAAAAAAAAATTGTGTGTGCGTACTTATATAAGTTAGGGGAAGAAATGCAAAACATAATATTGCTTGTCATTTTTTTTTTTTTTATTAATTAATTTTTATTATTATTAACATTTGTGATCAACATTTGAACAGTGCATTTTTAAAACAATTTTAAATAAAATGCTTGCTTGGTTCAATAATATATAAAATAAGATTTTATTATATTTTATAAAAATAAAATAGATCTAATTAATGCAATACACATATTATATTGATTACATTGAGTAATCTATTAAACTGGCACAAATTAATTTAATGAAATAAAAAAAAAAAAAGAAAAATTTAATTAAATAGTTTACATTTGTTACACCTCGGAGACTAAACTAACTAATATATATATATATATATATATATATATATATATATATAGTAATGAACAAAGGATGACTTAAATCTTCAGATTCTTCCAAAAAAGGCAGCAGGTGTGGCTGCAGGTTTTAATGGGACCCAATTAGAAGGTACACTTCACAGTTGATTAGATCCAAGATGAACAGGTTAAACATGTGGAATTGGGTGTCTCTTCTGTGGATTAGATTTATGACCCCTGACTTAATGCAAAACTTTAGAATTGAGGAAGTCATGCGTTTCAACATGTATCAAAGTATATTCCCTAGAACTATGGCAGACTGCTGATTCACAGAATTGTGCAGACATGCACTGACCTGTACTCAACACCTACAAGTCAATAATGACTGCAAAGCAATTACGTAGGTGCAGAACTGCATGCATTGAATGCGTAATGTACAATGAATGAGCAGTAAGAATAGGGTGTAGTCATGCAAAGAATTGGGAATACTACACTAAGAGAGCATGTCAAGGCAGGATATAAAGACGCTATTTGTTTTCTTTTAGGAAGTAATGGCATGGGTTTAAATTAGCAGGATTTACGAGGGCCTAGAACAAAAAGGCTTAGGTACCTACTGGATTTATGAGAACACTGTTCCCAGTTATATGACCTTTGGAGTTTAGATCTGTGTTTTAACTGGCTCTTGAATTTCCTTCATGTGAAATTTTACACATTGTCTCCAAAAACGGGCAGATCTGATCGTTTTTAATGTGCGTCACAGATTCCTGGAGTTAAAGACTGGCTTAGAGTGAGCAAACAACTTTAAATTAGCTTTAATGCTCTGAAGTCTGGACGAATGTAATTCATTTGACGTCACTGAAACTAGTTCTGGTTGAAGTAGTGGCCTTGGGGTTAGTTGTTCTAGGTTGCTAATCAGAAGATTTTGATAATCAAATCCTGCTTCTGCCAGGTCGCTACTTCTGAGCTCCTAAACCCTCTCCGCTTCAGGGTGTTGTATCATGTCTGTCTTTACTCTAAAATGTAGCTAAGATATGCAAAGGAAAGAATTTCTATGTGGTCGAATCGTATATGTCAATACATGTCTGTCAGTGTCGTGCACCTCCTGTAACTCGAAACTGCACCGTGTATGTGAATTACAAGTAAATTTCGATAAAAGCCTAAGACAATAGAATAATGTTACCTAACTGAAATGTGATCTGATAGTAAAGGGTATTAAAATTAACCTACAGTACTCTTAATGAAGGAGGGCATTTATTTTTCCCAAGTGAGTATGCAGTCTTTGTATTTATACAATGAAGTTTCTGTTTTTCTTATTCATTCTTAACCTAGATTGAACTTTTTAACATCATGGTCACAATTAACTACAAAGACTTTCAAGCATTTCTACGATACGAACGAGAAGTTCGGTCCCCACTCATAACTAATGTCGCCTTGTGGGCATCACCACTATTAGCAAACAGTTTGTGTATTTATTTAAAAGATTCCCGGGTTAAGAGCAGACTAATTATATATCTACCGGTCGCCTAAAGCTCCAGGTACTGGAAACTCTGTGAAAACACACATTTCTAGGAATGCCTTGTGTTTTCTCAAGACGCTCGGCCAAAAGTGCTCATCGTCCACAATGGGGCCCTTTCTGTATTTGACCTCACTGAATGTTTACTCTCATTATCGAATTTGTTCATGTAGGTCGCCCTACAAGCATTTCATACTAACCCGAGGCTTCCACATACACCCGAAGTGAAAAGATAGAAAGCAGTGTGGATTATTGACGAGGAAAAAAACGGCTAGTTCTTTCATTGAACACGTTACCCGGCGGGAGCAGTTCTTACTGCAACCTTTGTCAGAAAGAGCCTTATTTATACATGAGAGGAAACAAGAATTTGTTTACTGTAGGTTTTTTTTTTTTTGTTTTTTTATGGTTTATGATGTTTTTATATTCTGACAGAACGGAAATGGGTCTGGGAAAATTCAAAAACATGTTTGTTTGGCCTATCGAGGTTAAATCTAGGAAAAAAAGAAAGTAGTATGGGTAGAGATGATAAATTGAGTCCTATAATTGGGTAATAAGATGACTATGTTTACTGCCTTGGATTAAATGGTTTGAACTTAAAAAAAAAAAAAAAACTACAGTCAGTTTTCATTTGATTAAAAAAATTCATGTTATTGTGCTTTTGGTACATTTAATGTACCATTAATGCTTTGCTGTCACAAAGAACGGTTCAGGAAATCATTCCTACCGTATGCCGTTGCACTGTACAATGACTCACCTCTCTGTAACAGATGATGCAGTGGAACCCCCATGAACGAGTTCCTTGAAGGTCAAGAATATCGGTGTACGAGCGGTTTTACTAGTAAAAATCTTTGTAGGAGTACGAGCATATTTCAGGAAGACGAGCATTTCTTTTGACGCGGTTGGTTTGCTTCATGCTCAGTCGCTTCATAGACATTGTTTTGAATGCGTTCTCGGCGTTCTCTTGTGTGAATATCGTGCTTTTTGTCTGTTTTTATAGTGTTTTAGTTTTATTTCACTATAAATTTAGCATCATGGGTCCAAAGAAGTGTAGTGATAGCGCTGGAAAGAGGGTTGTAAAAAGAATAACTATTGAAATAAAGGAAGAAATTGTAGAAAAGCATGAAGGTGGCGTACACACACGAGATCCTTTGTCTGCGATATGGCATGTTATGTTTAGAATTTATTACTTTTTATGTTTATACTTTGTTACAAGTATATTTGCGTGTTAAATTAGGCATAAAACATTTTTTAAGGGCTGAAATTAGGGATCGACTGAGGTCTGGGAACGAGCTAATTGCTTTTACGTTCATTCTTATGGGAAAATTAACATGCGAGCACGAGCGGGTTTCAGGTACGAATTAATCTCGTACAAGGGGGTTTCATATATATGCATATTTATATACACATATATATATATATATATATATATATATATATATATATATATATATACTTATATATTTATATATAGGATGGGTATATATATTTATATACCCATCCTATTTTTCACTGTCACTTTACACACACACATTCACTGACAATTAGCACATTTCACTCTTTTCTTTCTTTCTTTTTTGAATTGCCTGTTGCAATAAAAGTAAACATTATTTTACTTCAAACACTGCTGTTTGTGTAACCTGCTGCTGCTGTAACACAATAATTTCCCTCATGGGATTAATAAAGTATGTCTAAATCTAATCTTGACAAATGTCTGTAAGACAAGTTAGTTCCTGTTATCACTTATGTTATAGCAGCTATAGACAGTCATTTCCTCAGCAGGCTTCCTTTTTCTTTCACTCGAAGTTAATAACTGGTCATCTTTCTGAGAATGAGGAAAGTGCAAAGTCGTCCATCCTGGTGACTTTCCAGTGGATGAACGCTTAAGTACTTTAAGCTGACACTGAAGATTTCTTTTAATGCATTTTAAATTGACATGTCAGCAGAGAAAAAAATTTTCAATCATCACAATCACAAGAATCAGGTTTATTGGCCAAGTGTGTTGACACACACAGGGAATTTGGTTCCAGCCGTTAGTGACTCTCTCAAAAGTACAGACATTAATAACACTTTTCATTTAGCTTTGACTATACAAGACAAAACAGACTTAGACAGTACGAGTATTAAATAGGGATACAGAGTATATGACAGATCAGTAATGTACATAAAGTGTGAAAGTGCATGGTGGTGCAAATAACAGGTATTGTGCGTCAGGTACGATAGAGTTACTTTAGAACTTTTGTACAATATACAGTAGCAATAGTGTGTGTAACATATACAGATGATGTGATGACTGACGGGTAAAAATGACTAATCATTTTGGTTTTCTTAAACGTATTATTAGTGTGCAGCATCAGCCGTACAGTTTCCTTTAACTGTTATAGAAATCATATTTAATCATATAAATTTATCCTGTGGTAAAAAGTTAATATAAAACAGTTGGTGTAAAAAGCACAATGTAAAACTAAAACCACTTTTAAATATAATGATAGCTTAGTGAATTCAATTGCACAATGATAGCGGTCATCACACGTATTCTTTGTTGCATACTCCTCCAACAAAAGCTAAACGAGAGCTCAAAACTTCTCTTCAATTGTTTTTTTTAATCTCTTTCAGCTCAGTCAAGGGAATGTCCCTGGCATTGAGAGTGCTTCCTTGGCCATGGACACAGAAGAAGGAGTGGAGGTGGTGTGGAACGAGGTGCAGTTCTCTGACAAGAAGGTCTTCAAGGCTCATGAGGTGTGACCAGTCGCTCATTCATCTTTCTGATAAGTGTCTTATTATTTAAGTCAGAGGTTGGAACTAAACTTGAGGGTGGATCAAATCCTAGCACTTGTGAGTTCTATGAGACTAGTCATGAAGCAGTCAGTCAGACCTTCAGACTGTGAATGACAGTCATTATAAATGTATACATATACACTATATAGGTAAAAGGATTTATTGGGAAACCTGACTTTTCCAGTAATATGTTGTTCTTCCCCAAACTGTTAGATGAAGATATGAGTGGTCTGCTAAAAAAGCTCTGACCTCCACCCCCTCTGAAAACTTTGATGACTGTACCCCAGACCTCCTCACTCTACATCTTTGTACGGTTACGTTTCAATTGCCACCATTTTTGCATTGAAAGAATGTCTTGTGATAAAATTTTTCATAAAGTGGTCCCCCGGAACCGAGGGTAACGTTCTAAGACCCCCTGCGAGTTCCGCAAATCCGCAAATTTTGCACGCACATTCGCAGCCAATATTGTTCCTTAGTGAATTCATCCAGAGATTGTGTCACTTTGATACAATAATGTATTTAAAAAAAATTTGTATTAAAATTTGTTAGTGAAAAAATTTTATTTAAAATGTTATTCCTAACGTTCCTGAACATTTAATCCCGCTGCGGAATTTTTAAATAATAACGCCATTAATTAGGCTCTGAATGCGAGTTCCGAACCAGCAATTTATCGGGGGTTGAGTGTATAGTCAAATGGATCTAGTGTTTCTTATTATATGATTGCAATAAACCAAACATAAGTGTATTAAACCTATTTTGGGGCATGATTAATCATTGCAAGGTTCTAGTTTTCTTACTCGATTGGCAGAAAATGTTTTTTTCTTTCCAGGAATAAATGTAAAACTCAAAGAAATTAGCACAAAGATCGTGAAATCTGTTTAACAATCTGACATAAATGGGGTTATTGTAATATTTTGTAATAGGAAACATTATATAAACTAGTCTATACTAAAGGTATTTCCACTTGCTTTAATGTAATTTAAAGTCTGAAGAACAGTCACTCTTCAGTTTTCTAATTCAAAAGCAACATTCACTTCTTTCAGTGTGGGCCTCCAACCACAACCACCACGATTTTGTGCTTTTTTTCCCTATAGATCTAAATGTCAAATGTCGCTGTAGTCGCTGTTCCTATTCAAACAGTCTCTGTGCCTGAAGCTTCTGGCAGTCATGCCCTAATAATGAACCCTCATTCAAAGTCATTTTCCAGGACTGAAATCCTTTCCTCTTGGCATTTTGCTCCAAAATCAAGGTCAACCATGTCTTTGCAGCATTTGTATACATGCCAAAGAGCACACTCTGTCGTATTAGTTGTGCCATGCAGTGCACATGTTTGGAAGCATCCACACTAGTTAATCAGGTTCTTGCTTGAACTTTCAGAGGGATTAACCTGTGACCATGATTTTGAGATAACAGTTGTGCCGTTTCAGGAAAATAGTTAACGGGGGTGGGGAAGTGCGATTCAGTGCAACACAAAGCACAGCTGGTACTGGTACAACCTTGCAGTTGATTATTTTAGGCACGTTTGCAAGTGTTATCAATGTTTTATTTCTTAAAGAATGACACATTCTTGTTAGGTTTATCACTTTCATTTTGCCAGCTATAAACAGGCATTTCCTCTCATGCCTTTCATTCTCTCTTCAAATTAAATCGAACGAAGAAACGATGCAGACTTCCCCTGTGCAGACTTGCCTTCTATTAAAAGAAAAAAAGCAGATTTGCAGAAATAAACAGAAAGAGCATATAGATTTTAAATGCATAAATTTATCTCAATAAGTTGCTGAGAATTAGATCTGCTCCCTTACCTAAAAAAATAAATATTAACAAAAGGCTTGACCGAACAGCTTCGCTTTTAGCCCAGATTAATGAACTGTGTCCGAGTCCCTGAACACAAATTGAAAGGCTGTTTCATAACCGTGGGACTTTGTAAAACATAGTTCTTGTAAAACCCCCTTTTGTAGCCGTCAATATTTAAGGTACCAACAAATAGCCTGCACATTCAATACTATATTATAGATGGTGTGAAATTTCATTGGGAGCCAATGCAGTATGAATAAGATCGGGGTGCAGAAACGCATTATAATACTTCAGGCATAAACAATTTTTTCTAAATTCTACAAAATGCTGGTACTGGAAACATATAGAAATGGTAAAAAAAACACCTCATCATACAAAACTTAATGCTGAAAACAGCACAGCTTTTTACTATTATTATTGTGTAAAAAATATATTAAATGCATTAAATTAAATTGAATAATTAATTACAAAATTTGAAATCATTAAATAAAAAAAAAGTAAAGTAAAGCTCTTCTAAGGTTAGGCTACAAAATTAATTAATGCCATCTGACCAAACACACGAGTATTCCACAATATTGTGATATAATCCAAAATACAGTAATCCCCCGCTTTTCTTTGAATCTCGCGTCCGCGGTTTATTGCGGAATTGCATTTGCCACATAACTAACTTGTTTTGGTGATTTTCCCGATGATTTTCCTGATTTTTTTCTCGCGGATAGCACGATAGACCAAAAACTTATAGGGAATTGTTTTAATGGAGTTTTATTTTGAATTAATGAAATGTATTAATAAAAATATAATGATTAATGTTTAAATGAAGTAAAATGTTAATACAGTACAGTTCTGTATTTTTTTGGGCATCTGTTTATCGTGATAAACGGAGGATTACTGTAATGCACATTTATTAAAACAATATAGCTACAGTTATAAAGTAAAATCTGTCTTTTGTAACTGGTTTTAGATTTTGTATGGAGAGGTATTGGTCTTACCAGTTGCTAGTTTCTCCTACCATAACTCTGAAATATCATTTCATCCCCAGATTGGTTACTCAGGGTGTACTTTATTTCAGCAAAATCTCAGTCTCAGCAGTGCAGCTTGTGTTTAATGTTTCACAAAATTATATAAACCGGTCTACATTAGGGTCCAGGCACTGTATATAATGGGATAGATGTACTATATATCGATTGTGTGTTTGTGTATTGTGTGTGTGTGTGTGTGTGTGTGTGTGTGTGTGTGTATGTACAGGACAGAATCAAGGAAATGTTCGAGAACCTCATGCAGGTGGAGCACCCCAACATCGTTAAGTTTCATAAATACTGGCTGGACATGAGGGACAACCGAGCCAGGGTGAGATATAAAGATCCAAATATGCACAAAAGCACAATTTTTATTGTACCCTGTAAACAGTTTTCAGGGTTCATTTCTTTTATTAATAGGCAATTAATATGAAGTGATATAAGCAACTATGAAAAATAATTTTGTTTCTGTAAATTCAGAAATATCACCCTTTTTTAATGAATGGACTTTGCTTTTCTTGAAATAACTTTTAACAGTTTAATTTTGAGATTGTTAGATTATGATTAGAAAATTATTAGATAATTGTAATGTCTTTGTGAAGCCACTTTTAATGTAACATCACTGTCTTTGTGTCACAGGTGATTTTTATCACAGAGTACATGTCCTCCGGAAGTCTCAAACAGTTTCTGAAGAAAACGAAGAAAAATCACAAGACTATGAATGTTAAGGTAGAATGTTTTGTTTATCTGTTTATTTTTTACCGTTTCAGTTCCTCCTCTCGTACACAAGTTTACAAGCAGTACACCACCACCCTGTGGTAAAGCGGGAACCTAACTTTTGCATCCACACACCCTGTACCATTCACCGTTGTGTGTGTGTGTGTGTGTGTGTGTGTGTGTGTGTGTGTGTGCCTACACTCCTGTCTCATTCTCTTTATGTGGTTTGTGCTGTAGGCATGGAAACGCTGGTGCACACAGATCTTGTCTGCCCTCAGGTAAGATATCAGGCCAGTCTCATTACTGTTACTGAAAGACACTGAAACAAATCTGTTAGAATCAGCACAGGATTCATTCATTCATTTTTTTAAATAGTATAAATTAGCATACTACAGTTGACCTGCAAAAACAATTTTTTTTATTTTTTTGTGTTTGTTTATTCAATAATAAGTATTAAATTGATATTTAATGGGCCTCACATAATCGCATGATTGTCATGAATTAACTCTTGATTAATTGCAACTTAATCGCACATTTTTATCTGTTGTAAATGTTTAAAAAACCTTAAAAATTATACTTTTCAAGTTTAGTACTCTAATCAACATGGGCATGGACGAATATGGATGCTTTATGCAAATGTATGTTTATTATTAGTGAAACCAGACTCAAAAAAGGGCATGAAGACTAAAAATTGTTGTAAATGTTTTAAAATAATTATGGTGTTTTAAATTACGTAAATCATCAGGACACCAAACGGAATTTTTGCAGTGTTTCCACACGGACGGTTTTAATTGCCGGATACGTGCATTATGGTGGATTTTGGTGCTTGATTTGGCGCATCAGTAAAACAAAAATTTAGTAATTAAAAATAATTTGTAAATAAAGGATGTCGTGAATGAATGTTTGTTGCGTTGAAAGTTTAAATTTTACCTCTCTCATATTATTTTATTTTTATTTTTGCATTAATCACGCATTTATAAAATTAGTACTGTTGAAATTAATTTCCGTTAATGCATTTTATATAAATCATTATTATTACCATAACACTGTTTTGAAAATAGTAAAACAACTACTTTGCGTATTGGTGCCATGCCATCTTACTATAATTGAAACAATATTGCGAATTATTTTAAGCTAATTATTGTTGCATATTTTCATTATTCATTTTCTTTCCTAAAGCAAAGCTGCTGACTTGTTACCAAACACAGTCATTTTGGTACAATCAATCTACAATCTGTAGGTTTCTATAAAAATTAACCTTGAAGCATAATTGATTGCCCACTATTACAATGTATTAATATACTGTATATCATTATATAGGTTTTTAACCTCAAATTTTAGGAGATGGCATTTTTTAACACATTGCAGCCAACTTTCTAAGGCATCAATAAGCTGCGTTGCAATCAACAGGCTACCGTAGTGAGGCAGCTGCCATTCAAAAAAAAAGCGTGGGTATAAGGGCAGCTGTCTTGCTAATCAGCATTTTAAACAAACCGCAGCATTAACCAGGATGGTTGAAACAGCCTCCAGGGTCATCGTACATAATTACCTTTAACACAGAGCACGTGTGTTGTTTGTTTCTGAACCGCTGCCTTCAAATTTACCTCAGGATGGATTCTAACCCAACATCTGCTTTTTATTCATTGTACTCAATTATGGAGTGATCATGGAGGAGAAAGGGTTTATTAAGATTGTTTTTATACAGTCAAATAAATATTACAGGTAGAATGGTACTATGCATAATTTATATATATATAAAAGATGGTATTATAGAGCTGTTAAATGTGTAGATGAATGTAGCATATTTCTGCAGTAACAATTGATATATTTTCAATACTGTTACACCCTGAAGATAATGAAATGACAGATTATGGTTTGTTTATAATGTAAAGATAAATGCTTGGCCATGCATGACTTTGCCTTCAAGGGTGTTTTTACTTCTAGTAATCTGCTTGTTTTACTGCAAATAAGAGAGAAATTGATCATTTGATTGGTTTACGGCACAGTTTGTCCGAGCCAGTGATAAAAAGAGAGGAAGAAAATGGTCAAATAGACAATCGGTATAATTTAACACATTTTACCTTGTTCTTTCCTTCCACCAGTTACCTGCACTCATGTGATCCTCCGATCATTCATGGCAACCTGACCTGTGACACCATCTTCATCCAGCACAATGGCCTTATAAAGATCGGCTCAGGTGCCTCCTCGCTCTGTAGTTTTGAAACAGAGTTCATTGTCCGTAGTTAATCTTTTTTTTTTCTCATCTCTCCACAGTGTGGCACAGGCTTTTCGTCAACGGTAAGATCTCCTTTATGTGCCACCTTTTTTTAACGCACGCTTGTCTTATAGCTCTGATTTACAAGATGTATAGACAGTGGACATGCAGCAGTCGCCTATTGAAGAATAACTGTTTGAATCATTTAGTTTGATGGTAGGAAACAATATGGGAATGTGTTTTTATTCTTCTACTAACATTTCTTGATAAATGAAACTCATAGATACACAAAACCCAGCCTACCTCAATAATACTGTATTTAAAAAATGCATGCTGATATGTGTGTAATGTGAATACAAACCTTTTTACAGGCTGTTAACAAATGCAAATGATTTTCTGATGTAAAACTCAACTTAGTAAATAATATGATTTTTTTATTCAGCTGGGAGAAACAATACACAATTTCCCAAAGTGCCTTTTAGACTGAATCGGGTGTGCAAACTTTATCTCATTTGCTTGAGGTAAACATTGTATTTTTTCAACTCCAAGTTGCACGATCATTCATTCACGTTAGCTTGATTTTATGGTTTGATTGGCTGATAGAAAAATTGCTTGAAAATGTACGTTTTTCTATTATAATGTCCAGCGATCTACACTATATGGACAAAAGTGCTTTATTATACATCTTATTTAATATTTAGTCCCCATTTGCAGTTATAACCAACTCTTCTGGGAAGATCTTCCATTAGATTTTGGAGTGAGGTTGTGTAGATTTCTGCTCATTCAGGAATGAGGGTGTTAGAAAAAGGCATGTACTGATGTAGGTGATAGCAGGCCACTCAAGATCTTCCTCTCCAAACCATGTAAACCATATCTTTATGGAGCTGGCTTTCTGCACGGTAGCATTGTCATGGGGAAATAGCTATGGGCTACCGCATCCGTATACATCCTATACAAAATAAAACAAAATCATCTACAATGTGCAAATAATAATAATTATCCATATGCGCACATGTATTACATAATGCTGTAATTTTACCTCAGAATTTTGCTTCTTTGTTACAGCCTATTATTTAACTTTAATTGCTGTAAATAAGGATAGAGTTCTGTAAACAGTCTAGTCTAGTGGATTAGTACTTCATAATCCTCACAAATGATTACCAGCTGCACCTTACATGGACTTTCTGCCTTCATGTTCACACACAAGCAATCGGGCAATCTTGTGCTTGTTGAGGCTGTCGGTTAGTATGCTTTTTTCCCCCCCAGTATTCCCAGAGGCCATCCATGGGAATGTGCACCAGCACCGAGACGAGATGCGCAATCAGCACTACTTTGCTCCAGAGTACGGCCGTGAGTGTCCATCTACATCAGCCTGTAGCTCTCTTACAATTCGTCTAGCACTTAGTTTCTCATTTTTCCTTTTATGTTTTGTTTTTTTTGTTCTCCTCCTAAAAGTGTTATAGCGTTTGATTTCTCCTTTTTCCTTTTGCCTCTGCAGTTGCTGAGGACGACTACTCTATTGATATATATTCTTTTGGAATCTGTGCTTTGGAGGTATAAAGCTTAAAAACTGACTTGGAAAAATTACAACCTTGTTACTCGATCACAACTCAAATACAGTGGCTGATGATGTTCTGTTCTGTCACTCCAATGAAGATGGCTGTTCTGGAGATTCAGGCCAATGGGGACACTGCTGTTTCTAAAGAGGCCATAGCAAATGCTGGACAGTCACTGGAGGACCCTCTTATGAGGGTAAACACTATGTTTACAATTTTATTATAAGCAGGATGTGTGTGTTCTGCAGGAACTGTACTATTGGAGACTACTGCAATATTTACAATACAAAAACAATCAGCCTGTAGCATCTAAACGGTTTTTAAGCAACTGATACGCATTCAGACATGCTACTAAAAACCAAAAATGTGTTTAAAGCACAGCATTATATACTAGATTTCACATTCTCTGGAACACTTTCTAGAGATTAGTTATTATATAAAAGAAACAGTTAGGAAGGGTTATTACACCTTCGAGAGTCTAGAGGGGTTATTCCATAGCTTTTAACATGCTAATCAGGATGTGAAACCTAGCATGCAGCCAGTATAACATGAAGGATTTTCATTTTCGTTCCATTAACCATCTGCAGTTTTCTTAAAGGGACAGCAGGACAGGCAGCTGACCAAACATTGAGAGGTTAGGAAAGGAATCTGTTTTTCTTGGTATCACGCTAGGTTCTCAGTACAATTCAGGACTAGCTAGTGCCTTATCTTGGACATGTTTTATGTAGATTTTAGAAATGTAAAATGAAACTTGGTTGTTTAATGTACTTTCAGGGTATTGTAGGGTTAAATCTGTAAACTTGCTGTGAACTGATTTGGGTCAATCAATACTTCTGTTTTTGTTTTATTTATTTATTTATTTTATATTTATACATATATAATAGAACAATAAAAAAGATTAATTTATTTTCTTGCTCATACATCATATTATGTACACTCTTAAACTATTCTATACTATAATTTAACTATAATTTATTTATATATTTTATATGTATATATGTATATATGTATACACTAAGGGTGGAACGGTACACACAATTCACGGTTATGTACGTACCTTGGTTACAGTCGGGGGGGGGGGGGGGATGCAAAACAAAAAAATTAGAATTTTTTAACGCAGTTTATTATTATTAACATTTGTGAACAACAATTTACATTTTTAAAAATTTTTTTATAAAATGCCTGTTTGGTTTCAATAGTAGGTCAAATTAATAAATAAAGGAGAGAAAGAGAGGGAACAGGAATGACAGCAGCAAAATCAAATAGCTAATATTCAGTTCGGATCCATTTGCTTTATGAATGTCGCCACGGGCTGCCTAATGAAGAAAAAACGTTTGACTACAGCTTTTAGTGGAGTACCGAATCTTCTCTAGTGCAAGATGATTCATAAGATCCTGAATCCAGTGGCTAAAAGTAGTGGTTATTAAAGTTGAAAGAGAAATTATATATTTTTTGTATTATTAACTAAACAGGAGTCTGGAGTTAACTCAAATATTGCAAGAATAAGAGAAGGATGCAATGCTTCTGTTTTAATAGTCGTCTTTGTTAAACAGGGATGTGAATATAACCTAAAAACAATAGAGGTCATAGAAAGGACACTAGAATATTTATAATCTTGTTTTGTCATATGACGAGGGAAAGTAACGATTAAAGCAAATTCATTCGCTTATATGCTTACTCAGGAGTTCACGCAGTCATGCGTGCGAACAGAGGCCAAGATGAGGCCGACGGCTCATGACCTGCTGTTCCACAGAGTACTGTTTGAAGTCCACTCCTTGAAGCTGCTTGCTGCCCACTGCTTTATCAGCAACCAGTGTGAGTGAACACACATTCTTAGAATGATTCATGTTTGAAAGTCTGAGATTTTCCATTATTCCATTATTCTTGTTATTTCATCTTGTTGGAACGGATACTAAATGTAATGCTCTTTTGTACTTACATGATTGGTGGATGTTCAGTAATATGTGAAATGTCTGCTATACTGACTCAGGACAACATTTGATCACAATCACCGCACACCTAAACCTCGTTTAGCTGTAATAAATGGACATTCGGTGCCACCCAGATGAGGATGGGTTCCCTCTTGAGTCTGGTTCCCCTTAAGGTTTCTTCCTTATGCCACCTCAAGGAGTTTTTCCTTGCCGTAGTTGTCAGGGACAAACTTACAGTTATAAAGAACAATCTTATTCATTCTTTATTACCACATTATCTGTGTAAAGCTGCTTTGAGACAATGTCCATTGTTAAAAGCGCTATACAAATACAAATGAATTGAATGCTTACGTTAATATTTTATCATCTAATTCAACTAACAACTAACCTTGATCAATAACACTACTATGTTGTAAAACTCTAAAAGTCAGCTCTTTTGTGTTTCTCGTTCTATGCAACTAACAATACAACAGGACTAGCCAGTTTAAATGTAAATACATTTTATATTTACATTTAAATATAATGTATTACATGTATGTAAATACATATATAGGGCATTCAATTAAGCATTTTTTATTTGATTTTAATTATTTATTTTTTAATTTTTTAAACCAGTATATTTTTTTATTTTATTTACATTTAGGGTTTTCCCACCCTCCCACATTCTGTGACTCACACCAAATTGGGTTCAAGCTGTTATTGAGTCTTGAATAAACCCATAAGTTTGGTTTGATTAATGTGAAACAGTTCCAAGTCTAACCAAAAATAAATAAGGGACATTTAGAAATTGTAAAAGGTTTATTAATGCAAAAAAATATATAAAATTAGTACAACTATTTAAGAGCTTTCCCATAATTCCCTTATGACACAGATCTGCTTCCTGAGAACTGTGTAGAGGAGAAGACCAAGGCTATAGACCCAAACGGCATCATGGCAGAGATAAACCACAGTGACCGACCGGGAATCCAGCTAAAGTACGTCGCTCATGTGTCTGTGCCACATTTCTGCTAATCACACGTTTTCTCTCTCTTCACTGCCTTCTCTTCTATCTGAAAGGTACTCCCATGTGTCTCCGTTGGAGCTGGACAAGTTCCTTGAGGATGTTAAGTAAGTTTGGAGTGGGACAGAGGGCTAGATGAAGGCATGTGCTCTTATATTGTTTTTAAATCCATTTGAATGTGTTTTTATGATTCTCAGGAATGGCATCTACCCCCTAATGAACTTCGCGTCGCAACGGCCGCATCCTATTCCGCGTGCCCTCTCTCTGTCCCAGGAGCATATGGAGACGGTGAAGACTCCAACTCCGGAGCCTCAAGAGACAGAGACGAGGAAGGTAAGCCAAAATTCACAGTTTATAAACTCATAGTTGTAAAGTAGTTCTGATTTGTGTGGAAAACTTTACATTGTGAGAGTTTAATGAGTTTCCAGTATGCATTTTCCCAAATTTTGTCTTGTGTTCATAAATGTTACTACTTTTTTGCAGGTTATCCAGATGCACTGTAATCTAGAGACTAACGAGGAAGGCACAAGGAGTCATGTAAGTTTAACACACAACTTCATTACTTTAAATCAGACACGTTGTCCCTCAACTTGACTATATAAAGAAATCATCTCTCGTTTTTCAGCTCTCTTTGTTTTTGAAGATGGACGACAAACTTCATCGCCAGCTTAGCTGTGATGTGCTTCCAAGTAAGTCAACATGCATCACCTCGTTCAGAGACCTAATTCAGGCATGGGTCAGGCATGATTATTAAAATATGTCGGGCTAATGGCTAACTAAGTAACTACCAGAAATGTCTTATATTGTTACATTTGAGCTAGTTGATAATTCACTGGTAGGCATTTACAAATTACCGTATACGGGTAGTCCCCGAGTTACAATAGTTCGACTTGAGATTTTTCGATCTTACTACGATGACCATAGCGATATGATACTATGGGATGCTGCCAGGATGTACACATCTCCCGCCTGGTTAGATGTCTTACTCTCGCCAGCAGTCAACAGAGTTCAGTTGTCTCTGTGCTAGAGCACGCATTTTTTCTGTGTTTTTGGAGTTTCAAAGCCCAATTTAAGATCCTGTCTTTCTTATTTTTTATCACTAAAACAGAGCACGTCCCACTGCCACATACATATATATACACTGTAAAGTTTATATATGACGGTAGTGTAAATTGCTTTGTTTTGCTAAATTATTAACCAATTATAGTATACTACCCCCATATATATATATATATATATATATATATATATATATATATATATATATATATATATATATATATATATATATAATATTATATTATATATTACAGTGCAACCTTTATACTCTCGGGGGTTACATTCTATGACCCCTCGCAAGTAACAAAAAAATGGCGAATTAAGAATTACTTCTTATAAATGTTTTATTTACTACTTTAAATGAATAATACAATTACAAAATAGTTTTTCAAACATTTTTCTGTAATTTATTAGTACAAACTCTGTTTTGAAATGTGTTTCCGAACTTTCGAGCCGCTCGCAGCTTCTCGCGAACGATCAGATTTTTTTTGTTCACATATAAAATATGTTGTTTTAAAATGTAATAGTTATGTGTCAGTTTATGGGTGTAACAGTATTAATGTCTTTTAAAGATGTGAGATTTTGGCCTTAAAACTGCACTGATTTCGAAACGGGTTTATTTTACTTAAGGGCTTTACTATTGTTCAAATGTAGTCCTGATCTCTGTTCACTTTACTGCTACGATGTTAAAAGCCACTTGGATGCCGCAAGCTTCTTGCATTTTCTGCTGTAAAGCACAACTCTCTTTCTCTCTATTTTGCAATTGTGCACTTACCAAGATTACTGGCTAAAAAAAAAAAAGCCATCTGTGTTCTGGTACACATTTTTTTATGACTTGTAAAAGTAATAATAACAAAAATAAATATAACATCAACAATTATTTCAACAATCACAAACATTTTTAGCCAATTTGGAACTGTTCAGTTACCTAATTAATACATCCTGTACCTCCTTAAAATAAAAAAAAAGAATTAATTCGATTTAGAATTCAGAAACATATCACAATCATTTAAAGCTTTTCTACCACCAAAACAGAAAATAAAGGTTCAATAAAAGATTGTTTATTGTTGTACAAAAATAATAGGAAATTGTTATAAAAAGCCGATGTCATATTCATATTATTTTATTGAAATTTTTATATACAGTGGAACCTCGATTCTCGCAACCTTGACATTCGCAACCTCGATAGTTTGTGACTTTTTATTTGGAACCGGACTAAGAGTAGTTTGCGAGAAGAAAGTTCAGAGTAACATTTCAAAACCGAGTTTGTACTAATAAATTACATAAAAATGTTTGAAAAACTATTTTATTATAGTTTTATTCATTTAAAGTAGTTTTTGTTACTCGCAAGGGGTCATAGATCGTAACCCCTGCGAGTACCGAGGTTGCACTGTATAAGAAAGATCATGTTATTTGACTGCATGCTTATTATATCATATATTATTATCATATCATATCTTCACCTAACTTTTTAATTTGAGACCAAATATGATGTGATACATGTTTTTCAGCTGACCACCCCAGAGATCTGGCCAGTGAGCTCGTCCACCATGCATTTATTAGCGAGGTGGGTTATATAGCCTTTTATATAACACAACAGTCTGACGTCATTGAATCTAACATGCAGTCTTGAGCATGTGTGTGCGTGTTAAACTAACGAATAATTGATTGTGTTGTTGATGTTGGACAGGATGACTGTGAGAAGTTGGCATGCTTTTTGGAAGAGGCCCTGGGGAAACACTGGGGCGGGACTTCCACATCTCCTTCATCCATCGTGTTAATGCACTGAGTCGAACATTGGAGGTGAAGCTGTTGTGAGGCAGAGAAATTGGCTGTAGCTGGGCTTAAAGAGAAAAGAAGCTGAAGAGTTACCAAAAGTGCAACACTTTTTTTTTTTTTTTTTTTTTTAAAGGGCACAGAATTGAATAGCTCCATGGTAGCAGAGCTATAAAGAACACTGACCATTACCATTATCCCAAAACACCGACAGGCATGTTGCTCTTTTACTGGTGATGAATCCGCCATGTATTCCTTTATATGTTTGATGGATTTTTGTGGACATTCTCAGTGATGATTTTTTTTTACCATGCTGGATGTAATATCCTGCTTCCATCCAAGAAGTTAGTGGCCAAGGAAAATGCCACGGAAGTAAAGTCTAAGGAACAAAAGAACTTCGGGAGGAAACAAGAAAGGATACTATTAGTACGAGTAGTAGATTTTCATGGGTCTGCCAGCCCATGAGTCTTAAACTGTCAAGGTTTTTTTTTTTTTTTTTATAAATGCAGTGCATATTTATTTATTGTTTAACTATTAATCATTAATAGACTCTAAAAATATGACTCTAAAATCTCCCAGTGAGGAAAAACTTTCCAAATATTTGATCTGTTTTATTCCCTGCACACAAAAAAATGATTTGAATAAATATCTCAAAGATGAAAGTGTCCAGGAGCTGATGAATGTACAGTACTGTAGCAAAGTGCCCTTTTGCTTTTGTTATAGTTAGATTACTTCTCCCAATGTGAGATCTAAAATAGCAAAAAAAAACAACAACAAAAAAGAGGACTGGTTCTTACCAAGCACAAAGTGCCTAAGTAAGAAATAAATGTTTCAAAAGTAGTATTGCCATTCATCCATGAGCTTGATTTCTACAGATTTGTTTTCTTCACTGGTAATAACCTTAGACTTGCTAAACTGAATGGGTAAGATTGTAACTTTGTGTAACGTGCGCTGGATATTCCTCATACCATTTGTGTCATCTCCTTAGATCAAGGGCGCACTACGGACACACCCTCATGCTCACTAGCCATTTAAATCTGAGCAACTGTGTCCCTGCTCTTTCAAGTAATTATCTAGTCGTCTGATCAAGTAGCAGTGGTGCAATACATTCAAATTTATGCAAAATACAAGCCAGGAGATTCATGAAACCGTAAAAACGTAATCTCAGCTAGGTTTATTTCAATTTCCTGGTATTTGCACAAGTCACTAAAGTTTCCACAAAACATCTGGCTAACAGCAGTTCTGCAGGTGAAACACCGTGTTGATGAGAGAGGTCAGAGAGGAAAGGCATTCTGAGATGCTTTTCTGCTCACTATGATTGTAAAGAGTGATTATTTGAGTTCTCATCGCCTTCCTGTCTCCTCAAAACACATTGTATGTTCTCATTTGATTTTTCTCATCAGCTTACATTGTTAAAACCAAATTAAAAATTCTCAATCCAGGCCGTGTGGCATGGCACCCAACAGCATGGCATGGTCTTAGTCACTAATATCATTTCCCCTTTATTCTAATGTTTATTGTGAATATTGCCTGAAGCTCTTTACTTGCATCAATGATTTTATGACTTAATGATACATGATTGACTTATTGGAATAATTGTATGAATTTGCAGAGGGGTACGTGTGTTCTATTATAGTCAATGGTGACTGTATATCAGTTAATTTTGATAATTACCAGTTTAAGCTTCTGTACTACTAACTAGCAGAGACCCATTACTTCAACTGCTCAGCTGGATAAATTGGATAAATGGATCTTCTGAATTCCAAATTAGCAGAGCATTGAAAACTGCTCCTGAAAATATGGTTTTGCAGCAACTTTTATGACACTGCAAATAAATTTTGCCATTATAGTTACATTTTTTTACTTGGAAACACTCATCATATACTATTAATCTAGACCAAAGTAGCACCATTTTCTGAGCACTGAACTTCCCAGTTCAAGCCTACAGACACTTTATAATGTGAAATAATGTACATCTTATCCTACAATTAACTCATTATAAAACTCGACATGTTGGCTGAGAAGGACTCCCCCTATCAAGGTTCAAAGGGCTGTTCTTAGTTTTTGTAACATATGCAGCAGGATTTGTAATGTATGCTGTTGCATTAAAGAACCGTTTACATAAATGTACATGCCAAACGAATACTGAAGAACACTGGAATCGATACAGGCAGCTGAGGTTGGAGTGGATGATGGAAAAGAAATTTGACACATTACATTACAAATGTACAATTATATAAACATTTCCAAATTTTTATTTGGACATCAGGGGAGATTTTTGTGATGGTACCACATTTGTGAATGGCTTTTTCTTTTAAATGTTTCCATTTATCCTAGTAGAAATACTTTTGCATGTTAGAATGTTATTACCAAGTTTTTTGGTAAAGGAGTAAGTTGGGAGTGCAGTATATGAACAGCCACCACCACATCCTTCTGAAATATTTGAGCCCTTTCATCATCATCTTCCAGGTAAGAAAACTACCAGTGGAGTCCCACATGGAAATATATTCTCTATTATACTCTAAATTATTCCATGCCATTCTGAAAAGTAGATGGAGAGTTTAAAGAAATACAAAATAAAAAACAAGAAGTAAACTTGTGTAACTTCCACATATCTGCATAACGATTGGTGACACCCCCCCCCCCCCCCCCACCCCCCAGGCCTTGGTTAGAACAATCTGGGTTTTTATTTTTTTTTTATTTATGCGAACTATTTTTATTGGTGTCAAAATTTGTTCAATATTCAAATTGCTCAATAAAATGTGAAGAATCATGAGATGCATTTGTTTCTGCAAAGATTTTTTTTCCTTTCAAAATGACAAGTGGATTTGTACAGTGTGATATCGTTTTGTTTTTATTTTTTGCATCAGTGGAAATTACAAACCCATCATCATGGCTATTATTATATTTGTTACCGAGTCCCTTACAGCTATTAGTCTAGCTGTCTGGTCTTTGGTTTGATTTTATTCAAACCGCAGAAGCTCAAAAACAAGAAGGCTATATTATGTTCATTAGATTGAATGTGTTCTGTTATACAAAAAAATAGTCACATTAATATTAAATAAATGTATGAAATCATAGTATAAAAAGTGATTTGTGCAACTTATAATAACTAAATGTTTGAGAATGTGGATGCGACAACGAACTCGTACACATTTGACATTTCTTCATTCTTCAGAAACCAGCTTATAAAGGAGTGAATTCTTAAAATGTGGGTTCTGTTGTTTTGTATAGTAAACAATGATTTCCCATTTAATGTTAAAGGTAAAAACAACAGGGATGGCTCAATTTCTCAATCCTTAACTTGAATTCTGTATGAAGAAATGTACGTAGCGCTTCCGTTCTTATTGGGAAGTATGGGTTGTCTCTCTAATAAACTGTTCCTAAGTTTGAATGAATGAGTGAATGTGTACTTGATGAACAGACACCCAACCAAAGTGAATTTTTCCTGCAATTCTGGGACAAACATACTAAAGCTCTTTATACACTTGAATGAATCTCTATATACTTGAAGACCAATTTCATAATTCCCACTTGGAATCACATTCTGAAAGAAAATAAATCAAGTATAAGGTTCTTTATAAAGTAAAGCCTTCAATTGGTCTTCCTGCACCTCAGAAAGCTTGTTTCAGGGAATGGTCTAGAAACACGCTGCAGCAGCAAATCGCTTTCTTTGGCGAAATCTCGCGAGATCTGCCCAGCGAAAGCAGGCGCGTGAGGTCACAATCTCGCGATATTTCGTAGTCCTCGTCGTCACCGTGGGCGTCCGTGCTGGACAGTGTGCTTCATGGCGGTAGCGGTTTTTGCGGTAATTTAAACACTTTTATTTGTATTTTTGTAATTTGACTTGCGGTGCAAAATTATAACCGGCGTATATCAATGCACGTGTGTGTATTTTATTTTTATATAGTAATGTAGTAGAGCTTAGGTTTAGCATGCGCGTTGTTAGCTAATCCTGCTAGCTAGCGGAGAGCGGGATTCTGCTCGCGGCCTGTTCCTGGATTCGCTTTTAATGAACGTGAAGTTTCAAACATTCCCTTAAACTCCGAATAAAATATATAAAAACTTAAGGCTTATTCTCGGTAATGAATCCAACAGGTACTGTTCAACACTTTAAACCCCGGGATGCTTGTGTATTTAGCTAATCTCACGCGCCTCACAATTGTTCGATTCATGCTAGCTTTTTTAAAAACGCACCCAAATTCCGTCTATTCCCGCCCCCTGCACTGTGATTGGCTCGTGAGACCATTTTCAAGTGCTGCACCAATAGTAGGGCAGGAGGCCGGAGTCGTCCAGCCAATCACAACACCGTTTGGGAAATTGTTCGGAATACGAGTGGGAATACAAATGATGGCTAGTTTATTCAAGTGCGCCAAGTTTGTTTGAATGAGCCGTTGTGTATTTGCTGTGTACATGCTCCAACACATGATTATTTTATTTGATGAGCGTCTATTCTGGACTTGAATGTGGGTTTTTTTAGACTGTTTGCGATCTATAATCCAAAACATTGAAATAACGTTGATGTATAACTTTGTCTTGTAACTAATTTCATTTCTAGAAGTGAAGTTGGACTTAATTTGAGGTCGTATTATGAGAAAAATCAGCACAGTATCTCATTGTATGGTGTTTAATGGTTGAAATTCCATGGCAGTTCAAGGTTCAGATTTAAAGGTGTATACTTTTTTTTTTTTTTTTTCTTTTACTACATTAATCTACTTTATAAAAAGATATATTCCCAATTTAATAGAGAGGTGTGAATGAAAAAAATATACTAACAGGACTAACATTTGACATAAAGACCCGAGTGTTGTTTGGGAAGTGTGGGCATAGTTCACAATTCAGGACTGATGAAAGAAAACCGGGTCTTATTTCTGGACAAAAATACAATTGTAACATTTATGAGCTCGTCTTGGAAAATACGGTCTCATAGCATGTGCACCAGAGTTTCCCCTGGAGATATTAAACACTTCTCTGGGTGCAAATGGATGTTGCTTGTGTACTCTTTCATCATTGTTTTATTGTGCTTTCAGATTGTTGCTGGAAACCCAAATGAGCATCTTTCCTCTATTCCTGACCACCTTTTTTCTCTCTTCTTACTTAGGATAAGTAAGAAGAGAAAAAATTCTCACTTAGGATGAGTGTGTGTGTATATGTATATGTGTGTATATATATATATATATATATATATATATATATATATATATATATATATATATAATCATTAATTAGGGGTGTTACGGTACACATTGGTATAAAAAAAATTATCATATTTTTACCCTTTAAAAAAAAGAAACTATAGTTAACGCAGTGTCACTGTGGCTACTCACTCCGTATGCGAGTGCTATGGATTCTTTCGAGTTTTATGTCCAGCTTCAAGAATTTCTCTTAAAAGGAAAAAATCCTGACAATTCCACATATCATTCATATAGTGAATGAATGAAGGATGGAAGGAATGAATTCATTTGTTAATGTATGCTGAAATTAGAACAGTTAAGTAGACCAAATCTTAATTTTAATTTAAAACGCACACACACTTGCATACACATCTGTATTACCCAAATGGGGTCTAACAACTGTAAACGATTTAATTACATTTTTCCATTTATTTAAATTGTATTTAAGTTAAATTTAATTTGTGCAAATTTAATTGATTACTCAATTTGATCAATATAATAGTGTATTGCATTAATCCGACTTTCTTTTTTTATAACATATTACAAACTATTATTTGACGTTATTTAACCAAGCAGCCATTTTATTTACAATTGTTTAAAAAAGTGTAAACTGTTAATGTTCAGATCATAAATGTTAATAATAATAATAAACCGCGTTAAAAAGCGATTTTATGTTTCGCGTTTCTTCCCCCTAACCTTACCGAAATTGAACCGCACCGTGAATTTTGTGTACCGTTACACCCCTTTTGATCTTCCACGTTTTTTTTTATTTATATCATGCATTATACATCAAAAGGTCTGACTAAATTAAATGGAAATTTTTATATAAACTTGTTTTGAAGGAACCCTCGAGTACCATCAGTATTTCAGGAGCTTTGTTGCATCAAGTTCTATTTGGGTTGGATTTGTTTGTCAGGGGGACATCGAGACATTTTTTTTTTGTCTTCAGTCATTAAACTCTTGTGTTCACAATGGAGAGGGGACGTTTGACAGGCTGTGATTTGAGGAGAGACATTCGCTCATGTTTTTAGCAACAATCCGAGAGTACAATAAAACAGTGGCCAGAGTATACAAGCTAGATTTATTTGCGACTCGAGACGTGTTTATGTGGAAGAGAGTCACTGATAAACGCGCTTTAAGACTGTATACGACCAGTAACAGCAGTCCGAAATATTTAATTTTTTCCCCCCAACACAATCTACGAGCGGACATCTGAACAGCAAATCAGAGACATGGACTAAAATGATCACATGACCATAAAGGGTATGTGGGGGTGCAGTAGGTGATTTGTCTTGTGATTTTTCGCGGAGGAAATCGCTGACACGGCTGATGTATATGGGGAAAAAAATCATGCAAATTTACTCCTGTGCATATTGGTCATTTGATGTGCTCTCACACGTCACGTCACACACATGTATTTAATATTGTCAAAAGGTGTATAAACATATTCTTTTTGTTTTGTGTTTTCTAGATTCGGAATAATAAATAAACACTAAACGGTCTCGCTAGATATTTCTCCACAAGTAACGTGCACTTTGGACACCTAAGAAGAGAGCAGGCGCTACGTAAGTGTTCCACCTTCCCGTTGTTATTAACCTCTGCATTCTGTATAGATGTCATGCGTTTTTACGCCGAGCTTTGGATCACAGAGAGACAAGGCCTGACGTTTTTGCTTTTCGCCGTAATCAGGTCACAAGAGAAACCATTCAATCGGAATCAGTGTGTTCAATTCGATCAGTAAACATGTCATGTTGGACTTCATGGGTCCCAAAATGCTAGAAGAGCTTTCCCCTGATTTTCTGATATCAGTGTTCTCATTCTGTTGTCTCACTATCAAGTTTCTCTTGTTCTAAGTAGGTTTGTGTTTTTTCTTTTCCTTTTTTTTATGTCGTTTCTCTCTGTGTGTCGTCTGTGCTGTAGAGCATATCTCTTGACTGTACTATAATTCCAAAGCCAATGGCAGAACAAATTGGGTTCAAACCGCCTTAAGGGGGGGCTCTGCATCACTGGAGTTCATTTGAGCAAAGGTACTTCAGCTTTCTTCTGTGTAGTACTGAGTCAGGCTGCTCACCTCATCACACATACTGTAGCATTCCCACTTTTAAGGAACAGTGGCTAGCATCTTCTACGCAACGTCCGTTTCCTGTGAGAACGAATCCGTTAGTAATTATCGCGGTGGGTGTAAACGTTGCTAGTTTCATATATTTACAGTTCTAGCTCTTCCGGTTTCCCTGTTTGGATGCGGAATACAGATTGCTGCCACCTGCTGGTATGAGAGTTATGCTCCCTCACTCAAGCGCAGAAAGTGCGGTTTGGTGCGTCAATGCGCCTGCCTAATAATCGGCCTAATTTGCAGCACGGTCAATCGGTCAACCTTTAGTTTTATGTATTTTAAGCAGTATATGAAAAGAATGTACAGTCACTTCAAAGTATGTTTGCATGTATGCAGATTCATATTATAGGGTATAAAATAAACTTGCCTAAAATACACATTTGTTCCCCTTTTTCCCCCCAAAATATAAGGCTGTGTTTGCTCTGAATCTAAATGAACATAAATTTAAGGGTTATGTCATGTAGGCTTTCAGTCTCACAGGTATGTTCTCTGCAGGGAGGCAAGGCTCTGATGATGGAGAATGGACAGAGCACAGCCTCGAAGCTTGGCCTGCCGCCCCTCACCCCTGAACAGCAGGAGGCCCTGCAGAAGGTGACCGCCTTTTTATTCACATACACCTGCAGTCTAACGTTCACAGCAGCTGACTATCGAACAAGTAACAATTGAAGTCTGGCGTCTGCATTTGTTTACTTGTTGAATACATTCAATGTGGTTTAGTGGAGAAGGGAATAGGCAGAGCAATGCTTTCAGAAGTAGTGTATAATCTGTGATCTGCTAGTACTTTGCTCATGCTGGTACATGCTTCAGATTATTAATAATGTCCACGTCTTCCAAGGTGATTCATACCCAAAGAGGACAAAATTCAGTTTTTGCTGATTTCTTATTGACTTGATCACAGGCAAAGAAGTATGCCATGGAGCAGAGCATCAAGAGCGCGCTGGTCAAGCAGAGCCTCGCCCAGCAGCAGCCGCTTAACAACATCCAGGTAACTGTAACTAACTTCGATGTCTCTTGTGAAACTCTTCCTTCAAAGTGTTCATATATGATGTTGCAGCAAGCTTCAGAGAAGTTGTTTGTAAATGAGGAAAGGTTTAACATCAGCATCAGTCTTTGTGCATTACTTAAGTCATCTGAAACATTCAGAATTCTTTATTAGATTAATCATTGTGGTTCTCTTTCACTCCTTTCTTTCCCAACCAGATCCCCAATTCTTTACAGATGGCCTCAATGGCCATGGCTGGCTTCGGCGACCCGCTTTCACCCTTACAGTCGGTAAGGAATGTTTTTTTTTTCTTCACGTTTAAGGGCTTTGTAAACAGTCTTCCTCTATTTCTTGGCACACATGCAGTGGTTCAGTACTCATGTGTGTAATGTCAGGAGGTAAAGCAGAGCCAGTGCTATGTCTTCGGTGCCAGCGTGTTCAGGGTACGCTGGTTCTATCCTCAATCACTGGAACACGTTTTAAATTAGTTGTTGCTTTTTTTTTTTTTCCCCTCTTTCTCTTCAGATTTGAGTAATTCGAGGTCTCAGTATGCGTTTTTTTTTTTTTTTTTTGTCTCAGGTTGCAGCACAGCGGCAGCGGGCACTCGCTATTATGTGCCGTGTTTACGTCGGCTCGATCTATTATGAGCTTGGAGAGGATACCATTAGACAAGCTTTCGCACCTTTCGGGCCAATCAAGAGCATCGATATGTCCTGGGACTCGGTTACTCTTAAGCACAAGGTCTGGACCCTTACATGATCTGTGTACAGGCTGATATGAGAGTGATATGTTCTTTGACTAACTGGATCTCTTTTTTTTTTTTTTCTTTCTTTTTTCAGGGTTTTGCGTTTGTAGAGTATGAGGTACCAGAGGCAGCACAGCTGGCTTTAGAACAGATGAACTCCGTCATGTTAGGGGGGAGAAACATCAAAGTGAGTACATTGTTCTTAATATGACATTAAATGCATGTGATAATGTTAATGAATAGAAATAAAATGTTATTAAATTTAGGTAATTAAAAAAATGTCAAAAGTGTGTAAATTTATTTATTAATTTTTTCCTTCTTTTTAAGGTGGGACGGCCAAGCAACATTGGTCAGGCACAGCCAATCATAGACCAGTTAGCCGAAGAAGCCCGTGCCTTTAACAGAATCTACGTAGCGTCCGTGCACCCGGATCTCTCAGACGACGACATCAAGAGTGTTTTCGAGGCCTTTGGGAGAATCAAGTCCTGTATGCTGGCACGAGAGCCCACGACAGGGAAACACAAGGGCTACGGCTTCATAGGTGAGAGGCAGGCGTCTGCTTTTGTTCGGTTGTAAATACTGTGTATGCGGCCGAAGAGCGGTCAGTCATAGCGGAATGCTATTCTCTACATATGTCTCGCAGGGGATAGAGGAGGGGTGGGGGCAGGTTCCTCACATGCTTTCATAGTAAGTTTTTGTTTTTTTGTTGTTGTCGTTATTTTCCTTAGGCTCAGTTGCGGACAATTTGCCATAAGTGCCCTCTGGTAATTACACAGTAAATGACACAGTGCTCTGCCAGAAGATTTAAGCTGAACCTTTCTCTCAAGCTCGTTGAGCCTTACATTGCCATTCCCTTCTTCTCTAGAGTATGACAAGGCCCAGTCAGCGCAGGACGCAGTGTCCTCTATGAACCTGTTTGATTTGGGTGGTCAATACCTGCGTGTGGGCAAGGCAGTGACCCCGCCCATCCCGATGATGGCGCCAACCGCGCCCGGGGGCCTGCCCCCTGCTGCTGCCGTGGCTGCTGCCGCGGCCACTGCCAAAATCACCGCCCAGGTAAGTCTCTTTTACTTTTCTACCATCTATTGTTAGTCAGGAGAGTGTGTGAATGTGTGAATGTGTATGAGATCAGCTGCTTCCATTTGGCACTAGAAAGGTTCCTTGCTTAAATTAAGGCAGCGTGAATTTAGATTTTTTTTGTTTAATGGGCTTAGCAAGGCTACTGGAGATACATGGTGCTGTATGTGAGGGCTTGCTTTTAAGTGAGTAGGTTTTGAGTGGCATGAAGACAGGATTACTTATATGAGACAGAGCTTTTTACATGCAGAAAGATAACATAGCGTGTAAACTCCAAAAACAGATGGCATGGAATCTTTCCACTCCGGAGAATCGGACAGAAGACTTCCTCAACTGTCTGGTAAATCTTTCAGGCAATTCTGTTCCAAGCACGCTGGTGCTTTTTTGTTTTGTGTAGATTTTCTTAAGTGTGCGGAGAGACTTGTCTTCAGGACCTCCTTAGTAATGCTGGTAATCATTGTGCCATAGATGTCTGCTAGCTAGAGAATGTTTAATTGAACAGTTTATGTAAACTCAGGATGCTGATTGGGCAGCTGTAGTTTCAGGTGACTCAAGGTCTCAAGTAGCCCACAGTGCTAAAAACTATACAAACAAAAATAAAATAAGACAAGGCAGCATTATGCCTTTTATTTAAATGGCTGTCTTGACCTTTGAGTTATTACCTGCAACATTTTTTTAGTTTGGCAAATACAGATATGCATGTTGTTTAAACTTAATTAACATTAAGTGGATGCATCAGGATATCCACTTAATCTGAACTTCATAATAAGTCATTTAATACCCAGTGTGACTTTTTCATGCTTTAACAAGTTAATTGTTTTGCATTTCCTTTTCTGGATTGTCAGTCCATTTTATAACATGTATTTTTGCCAATTCTATGCTACAGCATAAATCAATGACTTAGACATATTTATAAAACACTTTACCTAGCCGAAAAAAAGTATACCTATAGTATGTCTTATGTTGCAATTTGCTTGTCATATATATATATTTATATATACAGCAGTAAAAAAAAATTAACCTTTTAAATATTTAAGTAAAAGATTAGTAACCACAATGAAAAAAAAAAACCAAGATAATAGATTTTGTGAGTTTAGCGGGTTTTGTCTTGTCATGATTGTGTCTCTTGGCTTGGGCCTGATTGCATTGAATATAGTCAATAATCATTAAACATCTTCAAGTTCAACTGTTTAGTGTAATTTAGTGGTGAAGCTGCTGAACTTGCTGCAGAACATTTGGTAGAGTTTAATTTTAACCTTATCGAAGCCTAAATCTGCCTTTCCTCCATGGGTTATAGCTCAATTACTGTACTAACAGCCCTTATCTTCTCCCAGATCAAAAAATGCAAGTCTGACCATTTGTTAAATAATGAGATTCAACACAGTTTATCACGCCTGATAGAAAGTATAGGCAAAAGCGTATTATTGCGAGATGCGTAGCAAAGTGAAGATATAATCATTTGCAATGGTAGGCAAAAAAAAAACCTTGCTCTTTTTCCCAAATTTCACAACCAAGAGGCATAAATCTGCCTTTTAGAGAAGCAAATACAAAAATGTATGCAGGATTTGTTTGCGTGCTCGTACCCTAGAGACGTCATAAAAGGCCTCTTATGTAATACAGAGTTGCCTTGCCAGTAATTCTGAGAGGTGACAAATCATAGATCCTGTAAACAGTTGTACAATGTGTATTACAGTGTTTAGGTTTAGTGACGATTTGTAATCAACACCATATTGAATTGTGCTTCATAAGTTAATTTTTAAACAGAAATTTTGCGTTTCACATCCGCGCAACAAGTTTGTCGCTCGCTCACTCACTCACCACCACATTTACACATACAGCAGTGTTTAAAAAGTCTGAGACCACAATGAAAATCGTTCGATTTGTTTTTGTTGCTATTAAAATAGAACAAAATATTTAAACACCTTCACTTCTCAAACATCTGCACCATGCTGTGTGTATGTTTATACATAAATGCGTGCGTATATTCTAACACCTTAGTCAAATAATAGTTTTTAACAGTTGCTTTTAGTTTCGTTGCTCAGCTGCATAAAGATCTGGGAGAGAAGGTTCCAGTCAAGTGTCTGCTAACATTTAAAAAATAATAATTTCTGCATGCAGCAGGCCCAGGTCTTGTCCATGTGAGTCTGTGTCCGTCATTTCCTTGTCCTGTCTCGTCTCGTCCTGTCTTGTCCGTACCCTGTGTTTGCTGGTTAACGGGCGCTGTCTGGGCGGTGTTCCTATATGTCCCCCTCTTGTTCCAGGAAGCGGTGGCTGGTGCGTCCATCCTGGGTGCAATGACAGCCGGCTCTGTGAGCCTGCCACAGATGCCCCAGGCCGTTATGGCAGCCCAGGCCCCAGGGGTCATCACAGGTAGGCTAGGCCTCCACAATTCTGGTGGCTTAACACATGATAGAAGCAAAAATCGTGCTTCTAGCATTTTTACCTCATGTGTCTCACATCTAGCATGCCTATTGTGTGCACGGAGTCCAGCATGTTGCTCACGTGGTGGGTGTGTATGAAAGGGGTCCTACAATCATTTGCCTACAAAGTGGAAAATCAGATTCATGGTTAAGGTCCTTGCATAACCAGTGGCAACACGCAGGCATACACTGTACAGTTTTAACTCGTTATCTTTTCTTAAATCATATTGTACACAGTGTAGCGATGTTCTGTAAGTAGTTTATTACGCATGGGCATTAAATAAATTACAGTTCTTGCTTGGATGCAGTGGCCTCAATATGTTCTATTCATGACACAAGCTCTATTTGTACCAATGTTTCTGCTGCTAGCCACAGAGGTATAGATTGTGGAAAATGTTCTGACACGACACATCCATCTGCCCAATTTCTTAGAAGAAAAGATGTTGTTTGGCCAACTAACCCTGCACTGCCACCCCTCGCAGAACAGAGATTATAAAGAATATTGAGCTGCAGATTTGTATAGTGTATGCCTGACATTTGTGGACTTTCTGGAATTGTCTGCATGAATGTTGTAGAGTTTGTTTATTTATTTTTTTTAAACTTAATACAGCCTCATTTAAGAGGTTTTATGTTGGTTTTGTTAGACTATTGTTTAGGATTCATTCAAGCAGACTTGCACATAATTTCCGGAAAATTGCCACTATATGAATAAACCCGAAGCACTTTTGTGTCTGTGAGGTTCAATTAGCTTTACTGTGGTATTGTTACGAGTATTCATGCATATTAAGCTCATAAACTATTGATATGCAGTTTCGAACACACTGTTTTGTACTGTGACTCGTGGTTCTTTTAATATACTGTTAAAACATGCCAGGCTAGTCTGTGTTCAAATCATTTTGTTCCCCAGGTTTTTTAATGTTCTACACAGTTATATAGTTGAATATGGTCTATTATAGGACCTGTCCACTAATAGATTCTGTTTTATTTTCTTCTCTCTCTCTCTCTCTCTCTCTCTCTCTTTCTCTCTCTCTGTCTCTCTCTTCCCTTCCCTGTCTTTACTCTCCACAATCACCCTGACCGTGGCCTCTTTTTCCCCCCACCAACCAAGTGTGAAGAGGATTGTTTCTAGCCCCTTCCCTCATAAACAAATCTCTCATTCTCATTCGCCAGTGAGTGCTGTATATTTTATCGAACTGACTGGCATGAGGGAGGGAAAGAACTCTAAATGGCACATTGATGTGTGGAGTTCGTCGGTCCATGAGGAGGAAGACTGCCCCCTTTTTCTCCACCCCTCATTTGTAAATCTGCATCTGATGTCCCTCTTATTTTCTTTTATTTTTTTTTTTGCAATATTTTAAAAATGTGTTGTACATTTACTATTAATCAACAAATGGATTTATTGGAAACTAGCTAGTGCTAAGTAAGTCACCAGCTGCTCTTTTTGTTTGTTGGACCTTTTATTTTAATGATGCTTTAATGATTTTCAGAAACAGTGTAAAAAAAAAAAAAAAAAAAGTGGATTAGGTTTGTTTTGAAGCCCCTGGGGGCTTCCTACATTTACACACACACAGCATTGAGAGGGCTCTTGTAGGTGCCTTGAGGCTCTGTGTTGTACTTGGTGTCTCCAGCAAATGTTCTAACCGCTCTCTTTTTGTGCAGGTGTGACGCCAGCACGGCCTGTGATACCCCAGGTGGGCCTGGTGAACCCCATCCTGGCGTCTCCACCCATGATCTCTGCGGCTGTGGCTGCCGCGCAGGAGGCCAAGGAAAAGAAGGATAAGGAAGAGGAGGAAGCAGCCCTAGACGGGACGGGTCAGGAGATGCTCAGCGAACAGGAGCACATGAGCATTTCAGGCAGCAGTGCCAGACACATGGTCATGCAGAAACTGCTGAGGAAGCAAGAGGTGAGGCCCAGTGTTATGACTTTCATAATGGTTTCTCATTAGAGAATGCTACACTGAGGTAACACAGTATCGAGAATTTTTGTTTATCAAGTTTAGAATGTTTTTTCCAAGAGGCTTTCTTTAGACCCAGCGGCAGAGTCTCACCACCAGCAGTAATAAATTGTGCAGTTTGCATTACGTGTCTCCTTTCTTGCACCTGTAATGTTTAAAAATGTTCACGTTCGCCAGTTTCATAATGTTTAGGCTTCAGTTTCAACATGTTCAGGTTTGTCAAACAATCCACAATTTCCTAGAACTTTATATACAATTTGTGTAATTGCGTTATGAAGTATTACATTTATATTTACATAAATGTAAAAAAATATATTTTGCTGCATTTTTGGCAGATGCCCTTATCCAGAGCAACTTAAACTGGAAAGTACTTGAAAACAAATATAGGTCATTGAAAGTGGTTGAATTACATTTTAAATAAATTTTGTTTAGTAATATGGTGCTTTAATCTCGATAGGAGTCTGCCTGGATACAATGAAATGCAAACCAGATGGCTAAATTTATAGCGAAAATTATCACATCCTCCTTACAGCTAAAATATGTTTTGCGATTTAAAAAAAAAAAAAGACCGCTAGCATTGTTTGTGTTTTCTTTATTATTTGCACTCATTATTTATGTTACTGGTATGAACTCATTGACTTCGATGTATTTCATGAAATTCATTTCAACACTTAACATTTACATAAAGAATTTTTTATTTTTTTTTTTATTTTATGGGCCCATAGTCTGGCATCTTGGTGTGACTGGGATTTGAACTCTTGACCTTTTGGATCCAAAGTCTTAACACCTTAAACACTAAACTACATTTATTTTTAAATTTATTTTCCACATTTAAAAATTTTAAAGCAAAACAACCGTTTTTAAAAGGTTAACGTTGATCCTATTCACTGAAAGCCTGTTCCTTTAAGCAGACAGGCGTCAGGCTGAGCTTAACATGGCTCTTCTTCCCCTACAGTCGACGGTTATGGTGCTCAGGAACATGGTCGGCCCCGAAGACATAGACGACGACCTGGAGGGTGAGGTAACGGAAGAATGTGGGAAGTTTGGTGCAGTCAACAGAGTGATTATTTACCAGGAGAAGCAGGGTGAAGAGGAAGATGCAGAGGTCATCGTTAAGATCTTTGTGGAGTTTTCAGCCGCATCAGAGATGAACAAGGCCATTCAGGCGCTTAACAACCGCTGGTTTGGAGGTCGAAAAGTCATTGCTGAGGTTTATGATCAGGAGCGGTTTGACAACAGCGATCTCTCGGCATAGACTGAAAAAAAAAATCCAACCCTTTCTTCATTGACCCGTTCTCTCATTTTTCTCACACTTACAGCTACAGCTGCTGACCACTATTCCCAGTGGTGCAGGCCTCACTTTTTAACCTATTATTTTTTTATTGATGTTGATATTAATATTATTACAGATCCCATTCAGGGACAAACACAAACTCATGGATTGAATGATTTTTTTTTTTGTGTCACTGTCGTGTACTGTGAAGGACTGGAAATGTTTTTGTATTGGTTCGGTTTCCTCCCCTATCAGTAATTTGGATTAGGTTGGAATTTTTTTGTTTTTTGTTTTATTCCAAAATTTTTTTTCTTTCTCAGAATACTCATCTTGTTATAAAACCTTTTTGGTTCCAAATGTCCAAAAAATAAAAATCTTCAAATACGACACTGTTTATTGTTTGCAATTTGGTAAAAATCAAATCAGTTTAGAGCTGTCATCTGTGGTGTCAAAGCCTAATTTTGTTGGGATTTTTTTTTTTTTGTTATTTAATTAACATTATAACCGACAAGAATGATGTCAACAACAATCCACAGCCAAAGCATGGCTGCCACACGTGTAATAATAGCTGCCTATGAATTTTATTAGTGATTACTTACTGTTTTCTGAAGCATGCTGTGACGAATGTTGCTGTACTTCACTTCGACTGAAATGCATTTAATAGAAATAATGTAATTAATTTCAACAATATCCACTCTAAAGTGTAGCGAATTTAGCTCGCAAAGAAAGGGAATATTTATAAGTAATTATAACGGGTTATAGTTACTCCTAAATATTTAAATTAAGTTGAATTGACGGTAATGGAATTAACGTTTATTTAAACGTTAATAATTAACACTTATTGGTCTGTTCGTCCAGCGAACAGACAATATATATTATATTAATTCTATAAAAGAGGTATCTTCCCGGCCGAGAAAGACGCAACCCCCCCCCCCCCCCCCCTTTTTTTACTTTATACCGTACAATTAATAGAGCATGTAGTTCAGATCGAATGTTGCAGGAACCTTATGAATGTGAGCGGCACTCAGAGACAATCACTTATGACAAATACAGCGTTTAATGAATGAGACAAACAACATAAAACGAACTACACAAACAAACAAAAAGAAATAAAGAAAATAAAAATGAAAATAAAAATAAACAAAAAGTTAAAAATAGGAAAAGGAGGAAGAAAAGGGGAAAGAAGAAAGGAGAGAAAGAAAGGAAAGGAATGGCAAGCTTAAACCTCAAAATTAATCACATCCTAAATGAGACTCAAGTAATTTAAATTCACTTTATCGAATTCAAAATTCGATAAAGGGCTCACATTTAAATACGCATCTAAATTTGTTGGTAAAACTGTTACTTGCATTGGATTGTTGCACAAGAGTCCGGATGCGACAAAAAGATCTTTGAAGAGTCAGTTAGGATGGAGTCAGATGTTCTTCCAGGTTCTCCTGAAGATCAGAGCAGTAGTTGTTCTTGAAGACGAAGCTTGCTGGAAGATCTCAAAAGGATTTGAGATCTTGTCCCGAAGAGTCGCTGCTGGGCTGTTCTAAACGTCCGACTCTTCGGCCCCGGGGGTCCGAGCCTTTCCGGTCGAGCCGAGTGAGCGAGCTGGCTTTTCTTGACTGAACGTTGATTAGTTGGGTTCAAGATGTTTTAAAGGTCCTGAACCCCACCCATCTTTCAGGGAATGGCCAATGCTATGGCCTGAAATTTTGGAGGGAAAAACTCCCTTTGTTCATGTGTTTGTGGGCATGGTTTACAGGTTATACTCGCTTTGGAGAACTTAAAGTTTTATCCAAAGTGTATTAAGACAGTATGGTACATTTCATGATCGAATAAAATGCACCATTGTTTGAAAAATAAGGAACAGATAATTTTGCGGTCATTTGGATACTAAACATGAAAAGGAATGACAGTATCAAGACAGAGGTACATTACATAAAGAGATCAGTAATCAAAGTGTAACTGATGTTTATACGATATTGTATTCTGGTATAAAAACAAAATGCACTCTCATTAGGAAAGTGAAGAGCAGATAATTTTGTATCAATTTTGACATCAGGCCTTAAAAGAAATTACAGCATTTGAAACAGGGGTAAATTAACATACAGAGATCAGTAATTAAAGTATAACTGATGTTAATACAATGTTGCATTCTGATGTATACAATGCACCCTTGTTAGGAAAGAAAGAATAAAGGGAAGATCATTTTAAATCAACTTTGAAATAAAAAAAAGAAGAGATACCATTAAAACGGGTACAAGAATAAGACTTTTAGAGTACCACTATAATTGGGGAGGAGATACATACAAGGTATAGGTTAATGTCGTGGGATGTGGAGCATCTTATTTATTTGTTTAATTAGTAAAAGTAATGCCCCATTGTGTGAAATTTGGTACATTACGCATGACTGAAAATGGTTACCTGTGTACCTAATGGTTACTGAACACCAGAAAGGTGTTGCCTCTAGCGAGAGATTTGTTAGAGGTGTTTATATCAGTATGAAATGTTAGAGGCATATCATACTGATGAAGCAAACGGCTTAAGTGGACAAAGCAATTGTATAAACCAAGACAACAAACACTTGTTTATACAAGCTGCACCAGCAGAACGGCGCCCCCTTGTCAATGTGCAGCTTGTAAAGCAGTACAAATAGACTGTCCTCTGAAAATATCTCAAAATGCAATCATTTCTGTCAAAATAACTGGCAACAAAAGTGAGTACACCATAAGTGAACATGTCAAAACTGTGTCCAAAGTGTCAATATTTTGTGTGTGCATCATTGTTATCTAGCACTGTCCTAAACCTCCTGGGCATGGAATTCACCAGAGCTGCACAGGTTGTTGCTGGGATCCTCTTCCCCTCCTCTATAATGTGCTCAATAGGGTTCAGGTCTGGAGACATTTAGCAAGGCAGTTGTCATTTCGGCAGTGTGTTTAGGGTCGTTATTAGGTTAAGAAACAGCCGTTCGGCCCAGTTTCTGAAGGAAGGGCATGCCTACTGCTTCAGAATGTCACAATACATGTTGAAATCCATGTTTCCCCTCAATGACCGCAGCTCCCAGGTACCAGCAGCCTCAGACCATGAGGCTACCACCACCATGCTTGTAGCCAAGACACAGTTTTCATGGTACTCCTCACCAGGGCGTCGCCACACATGCTGGACACCATCTGAGCCAAACAAGTTTATCTCCGTCTCATCAGACCACAGGACATGGTTCCAGTCTTCAGCAAACTGTTTGTAAATCCCAGTTGTAGAAGAGGTTTCCTTCTGGGACGATGGCCACACGAACCGACTTGTTGCCGTCTGTGGCGTACGGTCTGAGCACTGGCTAGAGGACCTTCCACTTCTGCAACCTCTAAAACAATTCTGGCTATGTTTTTGTGAAGCAGCTTCTGCACCTGACGCACAGCACGAGGACTCGACTTCTTTGATGGACCCTTAAGGTCTGATCCGAGTGGAACCCGTATTAGAAAACCTCTGTATGACCCTGGCCACTGTACTGTAACTCGGTTTAAGGGTGTTACCGATCTTATATCCTCGGCCATCTTTGTGGAGAGCAACAATACTGATTCTCAAATCCTCAGAGTCTTTACCATTAGGTGCATGTTGAACATCCAGTGGTCAGTATGAGAGAATTGTACTCAAAAGTACGAAATTTTAACTGCTCTAATACAAGATACACATTTGTATGGTCCTGTCAAGCAGACCAAAACATGAACATAATGAATATGACGTGGCTTTGCACGGTTACACGTACAGGTGTTATCATCATAGGGGTGTATTCACATTTGTTGCCAAGTATTTAGACAATAATGGGTGTATTTTGAGTTATTTTTAGAGGACAGTAAATCTGTACTGCTATGCAATCTGCACATTGTCTACTCAAAAGTATATCCAAGTTTCATTTATATTGTATTGTCTCTTGAGAAGATACTAAAATGGCTGCTGGAATTTGAGGGGTGTACTCACTTTTGTAAGATGCTGTACCTGCATGTCTTCCCTCACCACATCTATAAACCTTCTCCTTGGCCGTCCTCTTTTCCTTCCGCCTGGGGGCTCCATCCTCAGCATTCTTTTACTCATGCATATGACCAAGCCATCTCCATCTATCCTCTCTCACTTTGTCTCCAAAATGTCCTACAGGCGTGGTCCCTCTAATAAACTCATTTCTTATATTCAGTGTTTTATTTATCAGCACCTAAATAATAATCGGGTTGCCTTTACCAACCACTGAAAAACCAATTAGCTGTGGTAACCAGGAAAAACACAACACGTATAAATGTTTAGTCACATTTTCTGCTTTGTAATGTAATGAGCAGCCAGACATTACTAATCAAATGCACAAGATGATTTATTCTATAAGAAGTGTGATTTCTATAAAGGATGAAGTTTTAGCAGTTTGCTTGTGTTAAGCATGCAGGTGTTTGGACCATGCTGGGAAGAATGCTACATCACTGATCCACCTGTTGCAGGTGTTATAAGGCAGGGTTATAAGGCCATCTCCAAATAATGTAAAATTTGTTTAATGATCAATATGCCTGTGTTCATTAAATGCTCTTTAAAAAAGACCTATTCTCTCCAAAAAATAGTATGAACACCTTTTTGAGTTTGGTGAAATCTTATCTGAACAAACCATTTCCAGAACAATATTCTTTGGACTGACGAGACCCAAATCGAGATGTTTGCTTATCAGCCACAGCCCCATGTTTGGCAACAAAAACGCAGCATAACACTACAAATTCCTCATGTTCATGTCAAGTATTGCAGTGGAGGGGTGATGATTTGTTTTGAAGCCATGGGAACTGGAAGACTTGCAGTCACTGAGATAACGATGAATTCCGGTTTACACCAAAATATTCGTGAGAGAAATGTAAGGTCATCTTTCCATCAGCATAAACGGAACCAAAATAAACAGTGATCCTAAACACACCAGCAAAACTGATTTCTGAATGGCAAAAGAAGAACAACTGATGTTTTCACTAACAGAAAACATCAATTTATTGTTAGCTACATGTCACTGGATTGTAGTATATACTTATATTTTTTCCACCAGGTTTCTGAACATTGGTTTACATTCTGGGAAAAACATTGAAATATTTTGTAGGTATAAATCTTATGGTTTGTGGTCAGGCCTCACCACCATGTCTTGACCAGGAAGTCCAGCCCTACCGCTGGTGTTGCACAATACAGTGGACTCCTAGTGCCGGTCCCAAGTTCGGATCATTTGGGGAGGTTTGTATCAGGAAGGTCAACCAACATAAAACTTGCCAAATCAAATATAAGCGGACCAATGATCTGCTAAGGTGGAGCACATGGAGAGAAAGATAAATATTTACCTTTTTTTTTGTTGTTTATTGAAAATGGTAAGACTTACATGACTTCTATGCTTGGATAAATAAAAATGTTGAATTGTAGGACTTGGATTGAAATATTCAAAGCAATAAAACCTCTAACAACAGTGTCTGTATGTTGTATCGGTTACTTTTAGTTAGTCAGTGCATCGTCTTGCACATGAAAGTATCGTAACAATTGCTAATGAATGACTGAAACCTTCTCTACTTCTTCATACATCTTTAAACCCAGGCAAAGGAACGTAGCTTTTTAGCTTCTCTTAAGTAGAAGTACAGATACTCATGTTTTACAAGTTTGTTTTACTGACTACACTTTTTCACTGAAGTTAAAGTAATAAAGTTGGCAATGTACTTAAGTAAAAAGTAGCCATTACTACTTGTTTTAGTGTCACTCTGGTGACTGGACCTCACATCATATTACAAAATGTTTGTATTACATAATGCAAAAGAATTTCAAATGTTGTTACCTAATGAATACATCCAGGCTGAACATCCACCATATAGAACACAAAGTTGAAAAAGCCGTGCAATCACAAGAATTAGGTTGATGGGCTGAAAATGGTGCGAAGAAATAAAATATTGATCATGTCACCAAATAGATTAAAACTAAACTAACAATCCTGGTTTGAAGTAGAACGTACAGATATTTGTGTAAAAAAACATGTAATGAGAGAAAGTAAAAAGTTGTCCAAAAAATAAATAGCGAAGTAAAGTACTGATACCAGAAATATTTTACTTAACTTTTGTAACAAAGTATTTTGTATCTCATTGCTTTCCACCTCTGCTGTTTGATGATCAGTTTTGCTAATTGTAAAGCAGCCTGATTTCCTGTGTGTGAAAGATATTCAGATTTCACACATATTCCCTAGATCTTTTCCACAATGTTTTCCATGAGCATGTTAAACAAAACTGTTATGTGTGGATTTGAGCATAATTCACAGTGAGAGGAATTTAATAATCCCTTATTTTAATAAGCTGTCTGCCAAAAAAATACTTGGAGGACAGAAGTTACACTTTAACTAGTAAGTCCAACTAGCTGTCTGAGGTGGTTTGAGGGCAAATTACCTCATGAAAGGAGCAAAACAAAATCCTGAGGTGAAAAACATAAACGGCCTTCACCTTTAGTATGAGTGATTTGGCAGCTGTTAAGACATATCAAGTACCATTGTCTCTCCATTTGGACTGAAGGTTAGAATTTGTATTCCACAGAAAAAGCTAAATACATTTTAAAGAGGAAGCTCAGTGTATAGTGTGTACAAATGTATTGTGTTTGTAATGAAATGTGCCCACTTGGCATGTGTATGTTTACAGTGCAGACCTGCAGTCTATTAGTACTAAATGTGTAAATGTAAAAGGCTCTTCAGTAACAGAGAAATTTTTTTCATTATTTCATTATACTTTTGGGTTTAAGTCCACAATATCTAAGAGACCTGAATCGTGGGACTATTATTAGGCTATGCAAGAAAGATCAGGCACAGACTTCACTGTGGTATCAGACTTTACTATGGCATCTTGAGCCATTTTTAGGATCAGTGAGACATTGTCACATTAAGGAGGATTCAGGCTGAGGTAAAGAATCTGAAAGGCAGACCTGGAAGGAAAGCTGAACAAATAAAACTGATTATTAGATATGCTCTTTCGAGGGATTCTGATAAGACTAACTATGACAGCTATTTTTTTTCATCAACACTATCAGAAAGATAAAAAAAAAAAGGTATGTGGCTTTGCCTGTCTCACACAATGCACAAGCTCTTCAAGCTCCTTTCATGTTTCAGTACCAACCATTTATCTATTAGGTGGGAACCTAAACAACACCTGTCCTCTAAAACACGCAGAGCAAATTATTGAATAATGTGACAATGTTGTTGGATATAAACTTCACTTACATCACTGACACACAACTCACGCTTTCAGGGTTCATCTTAGATGATCAATATCATAATCTGTTTGAATAAAATGGAGTTAGTTTCTCATTTTGGCCATTAGAATTACAATTCAGTCGAATGATGTGTAACGATTTAAAGTAGTGATTTCACTGTTCGGCTCAACATTTTTCCTTATTTTCATAATTTCAATCACAATCTAATGTAGAATATTCCAGTATTCACCTGAATCTAAACAAGGAAAACACCTAGTGCCTAGTACCTGGACTTCTGTCTGACTACTTTTCCTTCTTTTGCACATTTCTTTTTGCACAATTGAACAACTGTCAATTTAACACTAGACTGGAACACCTAATACAAGCACACGCCACAGACACTTTAAATCTGGACTACTGTCAATATCTCTGTCATATGTATATATATATTTATATTATATACGCCATGATGTGCATATCCGTCAAATTAAACAGTCCGTGTGGAAACATAGCAAAAGTTCCATTTGGTGTCCTGATGATTTATGTAATTTAAAACACCAAAATTACTTTAAAACATTTACAAGAATATTTTCATGCCCTGCCCTGTCATCTGAAAATGTAAACATTGTTATAAAACATTGCTGTCACTGAATATGTAAAACTTGGCTGTTTGAGCACCTGGCTCAGTGCGAAGAAAGATAAGTAATGGGAACCTGTGGTTTTTCTATGTGTTTTTTTTCCCCATGTGTTTAATAGACTTGAACAAGTTCTTTGAAAAAACATGTCTACCGTCTTTGAAACATGTCACTGTTCCTTATGCTCTATGTTTAGGGCAGTTTCAGTTATAATAAACATATATTTGTTTATTTAAAGATTATTGAAAACTTGAAAAGTATTCATTTAAGGTATATTTATAACAGATAAAAATGTGTGATTAGGTTGCGAATAATCACTAGTTAACTCATGACAATCATGCGATATACATATATAATCCTTATACTTTATACTTAAATTATACTTTATATTTTAATTTATTTTATTTTTATATTCTATTTCTATCTACATGTTGGACAGTAAAAAGCATTTCACAACATGTCATGCTCTGTATCAATGTGAATGTGACAAATAAAATTTTATTTGGATTGATTGCATTTCAATTTCTTGTCATCCGGGCTGAAGTGAATCTCCCCTCAAATACTCGACTCTTCACAAAAAGAGCTCTCAGAAGGGTTTTCTTCTTCTCTAAGGTCGTTTTATAATGTCAAAGATGGTGTTTTTTTTATTGTTATATAATCGCTGAAACTTACCAAAAACAATGTAACTAGGAACAGATGGACCACGTAGTCAAAGCTTTTACGCATTTCATGCTGCCACATTTCATCAGGCAACTGCTGTTCATTATGTCTGATCTGACCTTTATATAATGTCATTTAATTTCATTCGGTAGAAATAAAACTGCAGTATAGAATAGATGCCATGGGCAGTTACCTGTAAAGATCATTTTCTTGGGTATTTGTAATTTCACCAAACAATTATTTGTTGGTGACTGAAAAGCAAACTGAGTTTCTTGGTATATAAGATTGAAATATTTCTCCTATTTATCTTATAGATAAATCTTTTCAGAAAGACTTCCAGTTCATAGGTGTCATGGATGTAAACTGACCACTGCTTTAAAATAAAAGATAGGTTATTAGAATGAAATAAATACCCAAATTTAGGGCTGATTAGATCTGGTAGCAGGCATTTGGAGTACTTTTACAAATAAAAAATGGGTTTAGGGCCAAATTACCTTTTGTACTTTGACATGAGCAAAAACAATAATTGAGGTGAAAGACATGTACGGCCTTCACCTTTGGTTAAATAAATACAGTCTGACTTGGTAGATATCAACACATTCATTTTGCTACATATTTACATTAAATTTAAAAAAGTCATAATTAAATGGAAACTGAGAGGATAAAGACTTTGTGCCTATAAAAACACAGTAGGTTTGTAATATAATTTACACTCGTGACTCATTTACATTCACACAATGAAATGTTTCTCTGCTGTCCTTTTTTGTGTTCAGTTATAGAGGTGCAACATACTGCCTTTTAAATACTGTATTTACATTTATTATACAAAATTATAAAGCAGAAGGAAAGACTTGTCATTCATAATCATTACAAAATGTTTACATTTTGTTTAAAATATTTTTTTTTTATTTTATTTTTTTTTTATTAAGCTTGGCTATTGAGTAAGAGGTCAGTTTTGACCAAAGCTTATGTTAAAAAACAGTGAGATTGTATAGATGTGTACAACATTGCTAGATACATATCATTTTCTTACACAAACATGTTGCACAGATTTTGTGCTGCAGCAAAAGTTATATGTTGAAGAGTAATCGGTTAATTTTGTTATCAGGTACTGGTTGTTAAATGCTGCTGCACAGTGCTCGAATTGAGTCAAGTTTTATGGGGGGTCCCCAGTTGTTGTGTAATTCACATATTTTTTACTAAAATAATTTAGTAAGTCTATCAGGTCTCATTAGTCTCATCGGGGGGTCCCTAACGCCTTATGGGGGGTTCCGAATCCACCCCAGCTCCCCCCTCGACGTCCCCCCAATTTGAGCACTGCTGCTGCATCACATTTAGAATATGTAGTTGATTTTAATCAGAAGAGAAAACTACTTTTTCTGTATATAACTACAAGTTGACAGTGATTAGTATCAGATCCAAGTGTAGGTTAGTTTGTATTAGGTATACCTTTTGTATTAGGTGTAATCTTGAACAAGTGTGTGTGGATTGGGGTTAGGGAGGAAATCACACAAGAATAAATTTTAATGTAGAAAAAGAAAAACCTAAAGTCAGAAAATGCTCTGTAATGTGCTTCATTAAATGCTGTATGTAATTATGCCTAAACATTGTTTTAAAAAGCTGAACCCAGTTTGCCTACAACTTTATAAACTACTCAGGCACTGAAACCCAATTTTTGCATGTAAGCAAATCAGTTTTCACTTGTATAATTGTAGTGTTTTACAGTTTTAGAATATAGTTTAGAATTTGTGCTGCTGAGACTCGTGCAACTTTACAAACATCCGATACATCCAATCTCCTTATTATCATAAGATTTCTGAAGGGCAACAGTACCTCCAACTAAATATTTACCACAATTATTTCGTGCATCTGGTTGTTTCTGTAAAAGAAAAAAAGTATTATTTAATAATCACATAAGTTCTGTAACAGGTATTGATGATGTGCAAAGTTTGGCTGAGGTGTGTATTTCTAAATATGCTGCAGTATACATACATTTTTGACCTCATACCTCCAGGCACAGTCAACCAGTTCTTTACCATCTTTTGTCTTACACACAACACAATCAATTAGCGGCTGTGTAAAATAAAAAGAGATCGATTTTTGGTTAAGAAACATTTTGATGTTACAAAATATCAATGACTACAGGGTATCTATGGTTAATAAGCATGTTCATGAAAATTTACTTTGTCAAATTGTCGAAAATCGTCAAACGGTTAAATAAAAAAAACAAAGTTTATAAGGATATGAAGTAATACACACCGTATTTTCTTTTTGTGTAAAACATTCATCTCTGTGCTCATATGCGCTGTTTGAAGTTTTCGGGCATGTTGTGATTTGTAGAAGGACGTTTACATACAAGTTATCCTCCTGAAGCTGTAAACAAGGGGTAAACAATTAAATACAGATTAAAAGTATAAGGGGTGAACAAAAAATGGCTGTACATGTGATTCTTCCAAGATTAAAAAATTATTTACGATATGGTATTTAAACTGATAAATATCATAATTATATATGATGAAAATCTACACATTTAATTAATTATTGTGTACAAATACACAAACAATCAAAGAAATAACAACAACATATTTTTTAATAAAATTTGTCAGACAGAAGTGCTCGCCGAATTAATCACGCTTTAATAAAATTAGTGCAGTTAAAATGAATTTGCGTTGTCTCATTGTTAACGCATTCATTTTGACAGCCCTAATATATATATATATATAATCTTTGAAGTTACGTTATTGATGATCAGTTGAAGAGGAACCTAAATGTTCCTCAAATGAGATAATTTAATGAACTACTTACAGGTAGTAGTATAGGTAATAATGTTTCCATGAAAATGTGTTTACATTTATTAAAGCTTTGCCAACAAAACCTTTACCCTAAATTCACTGTTAAAATCACACAGGGACAAAACGATTTGTGAAACTGTGTGAAAGGACACAGGGGAATGGGAGCTATCACTTTAACATCTTTAGATATCTATCACTGTTAATAATATTTTGGATAAAGAATCAATTAAAAATGTAAACTCGAATACACATTATATTTTATTACTACCAACTACATTAACCAGATTAAAAAAATAATTTACAATAATTTTTTTATAATTGTTTTCACCAAATAAGTAAAGCAATTTGAAAACTGTTAAACTGCAATTAACAATATTTATTTAATTGTTTTCATGCAAAATAAAAATAAATCAATAGGTTTGTTTGTTACTGCCAATTCTCACTGATAATTTAACTTACCATCAAACTTACAGAGGAAAGAAAACTAGCAACTTTACAGAAAAGCAAAGCTCATAGAGGCTTAGAAGCACAAACAATTTATTACTGAATGAGACCAAAGGACAAGCTCTGGTTAGAATCCAAACAATCTCTCCAACCTACTATATCTCAGAATACCAATAAAACAACACCATTCTTTGCCTACACAGTAATCTCTAATGTATAAGCGCTTGCATATTTAAAAATTCTTTAATAAAACAAGCACACACCTTTAGTGTAAGCACACACCTAAATGATATAAACACATCATTAAGTAATGCTAAAAAATACACAGAAACTTATTTAAAAGTTAATAATCTCACTGATCTCAATTGAAACTAATAACTCAAGATAACTGTGCTGCCAATATAAAAACAGGGAAAATTGGGAGATTGAAATAATTTTCATCTGAATGTTATTTTAATGTAATTCATTAATTCAAAAATATTGACGAAGAATAAGGATACCTCTGGTTTCCCAGGATTTCAGGCTTTTCTCTTTTGAACTGTGCTCTGAGTGCTAATGTGTGAAACTCTGACCAAATTGCCAATCACAGTTGGAGTGCCTCGAGTGTATAAGTGTGTGTTTTTCCTGACAGGAGTTCAGAGATTAGACTCGATCTACAAGACAGCTTAGTCGTCCTATACAGCATGGATGGTGCTCTAAAGATTTTGCTTCTGGCAACCCTGACTCTGCTGGTTTCTGCTCAGACTTTTGATAACTATAAAAGCTTGTCTAATGACTTACGAACACACATAGACAAGGCTCTGATAAAGGCACATCAAGAAATTGCAAAGAAACAGCATGTTGCTTTCTATTCACTGCAAGGAGAACCAGAAGCAGTTTGTGTGAACTTGTTCTTTCTATGTGTGAAACTCTTTTATTTATTTATTTTACATTTGCATAAAGCATCCATATTTGTCAATGCCCATGTTGATTAGACTATTAAACATTTTAAAAAGTATTAATTTATCTCAAAGTAAGTTTCATTTCTAAGCCCCTTGGTGGAAATGGACATCATGAATAATAAACATATAGCACTGGAAAATAGGAAACTAAAAAAATATTATTTTGTTTTGAGTTTTTTCTTTTTCAGTTTTCAAATATGTTTATTTTAAGTGTTGTGGCAATTACATGCTGTCTTGCATAGTAAACATTTTAGACTTTTATTTGAGTAAATAAAACATTTGTGTTTCAGTTTTGCTTCACATAAAAAACTTGTGTTTCAGCAAAGTTAATCAAGGTACCCAAGTTCAGACAATGTACCCAAGCAGTAGAAAATCAGATTTGAAATGAGCTCATTTTGTGCATAAAAGTGTAAAATTTCTCAGTTTAAACATTTCTTATGTCCTCTATGTTCTATTGTGAATAAAAAATTGGCTAATGTGATTTGAAAGTCTTTTAGTTTTCATTTTATTCAAATTTAAAAAACGTCCCAACATTTCCGGAATTCAGGTTGTACTTCAGCAGTATCCGTGGTACACTCAAAGGTTCTACTCACCTCACTTCCTGGTTCAGATGAACAAATTTGGATGTTAGTAATTGGCTTAAAATAGAACTAGCTAATCATGTTTAGCAGATGTTGTTTTAGCCATGGAACTACATGCCCCATTACCTCAGAAGAAAGGCCTACCGTGCATTTGGTACCTGGGCCTTAAGTGGGGACTTACCTGACTTAATCCACCTCTTAATACCACCTCTATCACTTTGCAATTATAGAAACCATCAATACTATACAAAAACACAATATAGCAACAAATGGCATTACAGAGAGAGAGGCATTTCACATATGGAGGGTGAATAACATTTTACTAAAGCAAGCTCCAAACCTCTACACTACAACCGCAACTGTGCACCTACATCACCTGGAGTGGTTCAAAATCAATATTTGTCTAATAACATGACAAAAACATAAAGATTTTAATCAATTACAACCTGTTTAATAAAGATGCATACTTATAATTTCCACCACTCATCAGAGGCTGTATGCCAGTGGTACCGCTCGTATTCACTGGTCTGGAAGTGGAGAACAAACCCTTTCCCAGGCTGAGACAAGCTAGCTAGCTTTGGGATTGGCCGACCTTTTCTCATGATGTCCAGCTTTTCTGCAAAATGTATTTTTACGAATGTCCGAGACCAAATAAATTTCTCTACCTCCGTCAGCCATTGTGGGCATAAAAAATGTCTAACGCTGATGTATTAATGTGTGCAGCGCTACAGACATGTTTTCCCAGTCAAACTTGGCTTTAACAGTTTCCCTCTGACCAACCAATCAGAGGACGGAAAAATGCTGACGGTATTCTGGGTCAGCTAGCTGGCCCTGTGAGGCGAATTTAAAATCTGATTGGTTAAAGAAACAGAACCATTGCTAATATAGTCTAAGGTACATCTGCCAGCACTACTGATTGTGAAGGCCCTGGGTAGATTAGATTGACATGGCAGCACATAGAGGCTAAAATCTGATTGGACATAAAATCTACATACACATACTGGAAGTCGTGCAGCCAAGAGAAACGCTACAAAATGAAGAGAATAAACTGTTGGGAATAAATGAATACAATTTCATGTAACAAATATTAGAATTTAGGTTGTAAATGTAAGTCAATGCTTCTGATAGTGTTTAGGCCAGCAGAGAAGGCTTTGCTGGCCCTGACCGCCCACCACTGAAGGACAGGAATTCCATTTCAAAGTGCTACCTATTTACAATATGTAAGCAGTCTTGCCTCCCCTAGTGTGCAGCGGCCCGTCGAAACACTTTGGGAACGCCCCCACGTTGTCCGCGCTCTGAACCACATGTGAAATCTGACCAATAGGCGAGTCGTGACGTCATCGACGGGCAACGTCGTGTAAACCAGGAAGCTACAAAATGGCTGCGCGGTGGTAGCGATGCTGGCTTCTGCTCGTTCATGTAAGCGCTGTTTATGTGTGATTCTGATCGAGTGATGGCTAGCAGACAAAAATATCATGAGTGTATTCATCCGTGTCCCTGTTTCATTACGGGGAAGGATATGCACGATCGGTGCGTTGTTTGCTTGGGAGTGGAGCGTGCTCAATCGGCTATCGAGGGAGATGATTGTTTGTATTGTAGCAACATGGCTATGCGCACACTTCGCTCCCGGAGAGCGCTCTTCAAGGGGAAAAGTGCGCTAGCGTTTGTGGGGCTCGCAGGCCAATTTAGCAGCAGGTTTGGAGTCGGATGAGTCCTCTACAGCCTCCCCTGATTAATCGAGCACCTGCTCTCTCTGGGAAGCAGACCTGACAGCTGCTTCTTCTGCAAACAGCGAGGTGTTACATGTATCTCCCTTCGAGGAGGATATGATGATGGATGCTAGTGAGCCCGTGGACTCCTCACAGCCTGTGCTGTACGAGGAGCTCCTCGAGGTCGTGACACGGGCCGTGTCTAAGCTGGATCTAGCTTGGGTGGTCGAGAAGCAGAAGTACCGCGCACCCAGTAAGCTGGATGAGCGTTTCCTGCACCCCGTTTTACTGCCTCGGCGCCGAGGCCTTCCATTCTTCCCCGACCTGCACACCGAGGCAGGCATACCAGGCTGACCTGCTGCAAGATTTGGATGAGGGACTTAGGTCTGGGGCCAATGATATTAAGGAGTTGCGTCGCGCTGCGGATAAGGATAGAGCTGTGCTGCTAAATGCCCCGATGACTTCTCCTGGGCTGTTTGGCGACGCTGTAACAGCGGTCGTGAACAGATTCCAGGAGTCTAAAAAGCAGTCAGCTGCGTTTCAGCAGTACCTCCCTCACGGATCTCGTGGGGATGTTCGGCAGCAGCCCCAGCCCGGTCCTTCCGGGCACCACAAAGCCCAGAAACAGAGCGTAGCCACCCGATCTATGCGGGCAGGGCCTAAGGGCCCCCGGTGACGCTCTAAGCCCAAGAAGGAGCAGGCTGACCTGAGGGTCACCCTTGCCTCCAACAAACGGGCTGTGGTGCGTAGGTCCTGACAGCCTACGGTTGGGGGGACAGTGTACACCTGATGCTACGGTGCCCGTCCCTCCCCAGCACCAACAGGAGGCCAGGCCGTTGGCTTTGCCACAAGATGTGCTTCAGAGCACGGCCCCCCTCCAGCGGACATCTCCCTCCACATCTCCCACACCTCTGCCCAAAGACTCGGTACGGATGGGCGGCGTCAACGGCCGCAGTACGCTGCTCCGGCCGTTCGGGTCCTGGAGGCCGGTCTGTTAGCCCTGCCCTGAGACAAGCTTCAGGGCACAGCCTCCCTCCAGCGGTTTGCTCCCTGTCTTTTCGCCAGAAAGATCGTTGCAGATGGGGGAGATCCGCCACCTCTCGCGAGGTGTTATCGGCTGCGGGGCACCATTTCAGCTGCTCTGAGTGGGTCAGAGGCCAGCCCCGAGGGGTTGGTTCCCGTGAGAAACTTTCTGATAGCTTGGGAGGGGCTGCCAGAGGTCTCCCATTGGGTCCTGCGTACTGTAGAGAGAGGCTACGCGAATCAGTTTGCGTCTTCTCCTCCCCGGGGTGGGTTGTGTCCCACCCTGGTGGGACCCGAGCAGGCTCTGGTCCTGGAACAGGAGGTGCGCACTCTCCTGGGGAAATGGGCCATCGAGGTGGTTCCCCCCTCGGATTGAGAGTCAGGCTACTACAGCCCGTACTTCATTGTTCTGAAGGAGGATGGCGGGTTGCGTCCCATTCTGGATCTTCGCTCCTTGAACCGCTCACTTATGAGGCTCAGGTTCAGGATGCTTACTCTCAAAAAAGTCGTGTCTCAGAGCTGGTTTGAGGACTGGTTTGTCACGATAGATCTGAAGGACGCATATTTCCACATTGCCATCCTTCCCGTACACAGGAGGTTCCTGAGGTTTGCGTTTGCTTACCAATATCGGGTCCTCCCGTTCAGCCTAGCACTCTCACCCCATATCTTCACGAAATGCGTGGACGCGGCACTGACCCTGCTGTGGCTCCAGGGCATCCGCATTTTTAATTATATCGACGATTGGTTGATATTGGCTCATTCAGAGCACCAGGTAGTTCGGCATCTAGATGTCGTTCTCGCCTGCATGAAGGAACTAGGGTTCAGACTGAAGGCCGGGAAGAGTGTACTTTCTCCAGTACAGAGAACTACTTTTCTGGGCGTGGTGTGGGACTTGGCCAGGTTGCGGGCAGGGTTGTCTCCCGCCTGGATCCAAGTCATCCTTACTGCAGTCAGGAGGGTTAGAGAAGGCCAGTGTGAAGCAGTTCCTGGCTGCTGGGTCTCATGGCAGTGGACTTGGATGTGTGGAAGGAACCGACGTATCTGTCCCGAGGCCCCGTCTTAGGGACTCCTTGTTGTCGCATAACGCTTATGACGGACGCTTCCCTCATGGGGTGGGGAGCAGTCATGAGTGGCCACTCCGCCCAAGGTCTGTGGAGCGGGCCACGTCTCTCGTGGCACATAAATTGCCTGGAGATGATGGCGGTGTTTTTGGGGTTAAAACACTTCCTCCCGGACCTAAGGGGCCACCATGTGTTGGTCCGTACGGACAATACAGCGTTGGTCTCGTACATCAACCACCAGGTGGGTCTCCGGTCTTGCCCCTTGTACAAGCTGGCGCGAGAGGTCCTTCTGTGGTCTCAGGACAAACTTCTTTCAATGAGAGCCAGTGTGGCGTGATTGGACACTCGTTCCCAAAGCGTTTCGACGCAGCTCAAAGTTCCCGAATGGGGAACATCTCTAGGTTACGTATGTAACCCTAGTTCCCAGAGGGAACGAGACGCTGCGTCCCTGTGCCACGCTCCCTGCATCCCTGCGGCGCTTACCTTCTCTCTGTGCAAAAGCCAGCGTCGCTACCACCGCGCAGCCATTTTGTAGCTTCCTGGTTTACGCGACGCCGCCCGCCAATGACGTCACGACTCGCCTATTGGTCAGATTTCACACGTGGTTCAGAGCGCGGACAACGCGGGGGCGTTCCCAAAGCGTTTCGACCCAGCGTCTCCTTCCCTCGGGGAACATACGTAACCTAGAGACGTTTCCTTCCTTCTTCAACTGGAGGCCACTCTGTGCAGCTTGGGACGGTTCCTCATCAACGCCTTGGGTGGTTCCATGAAATTCCGGAGTAAGAACGGGCGCTTTGAGGATGGATTGGTCTGTAGTTAATGTCAATAGTCTCCTACACTGACTCAGGACTACTTTTCGCTTCTGATCATCATCACTGTACCCCGCAACATTGTATATCTGCTATAAATGGACATTCGGTGCAACCCAGATGAGGATGGGTTCCCTCTTGAGTCTGGTTCCTCTCAAGGTTTCTTCCTTATGCCATTTCAGGGAGTTTTTCCTTGCCACAGTCACCACCGGCTTGCTCATCAGGGACAAACTTACTTATAAAGAACATATTCACTTTTAATCACCACATTATCTGTGTAAAGCTGCTTTGAGACAATATTCATTGTTAAAAGCGCTATACAAATAAAAATGAATTGAATTGAATTAAATCCTTGCACATCTGCTAGGTCTAAAACCTGTACTGATGATGTGTATATTTTGGTTGTGGTGTGTATTTATAAATCTTCTGCAGTATACATACCTTTATGACATCAAACCTCCAGGCACAGTCCACCAGATCTTCACTATCTTCTGTCTTACACACAAGGCAATCAATTAGCGGCTTTGAAAAATAAAAAGTGATGGATTTTTGGTTAGGAAACATTTTGAGAATTTGTAATGTTATAAAATATCCTTGACAGTAGAATGTCTAATAAGTATGTTGTTTTAATTTAATTTGCTTTGTCAGAGTCAAAAGGCTGAAGAAAGAAATCTAAAAAGCTGAAAGTCTATAAGGACATAAAGTAGCACACACCGCTTAATTGAATCCTGTAGTACATTCATCTCGGTGCTCATATGCATTGTCTGAAGACTTTGCATTTTGTGACTTGCAGAAGGACATTTACATACAAGTCTTTCTCCCTAAGCTGTGAACAAAGGGTAAAAAATAAAATACAGATTAAAATTATAAGGGGTGAACAACAACTGGCTATGCATATAATTCTTGCAAGATGTTAACATTATTTATGACATGTGTACATACAGCATATATGTAAACTAATAACAATGACATTTATTTCTGTTTGTTGCATTAAGATTTACTTTAGCAGCAAAAAGAAGCCTTGTATAGATAAAGTAATTATAGTGTGTATATATACTGAATGCTCTTTGAACAAATAGTTTGAATTAAGCAATGTTTTATTTATTTTATCTTGTTTTTATTTAGCTATTTTATGCTTTCTGTTTTTTATTTATTTTGATAATTTGATATTTTCAATGTTATGCAATCATAAATAAGAGGAACCCTGTTAAAATAATGGTTGGTATAATGGAACATTTAATTTTGGCTAAATGCCCTTAGTCAAGTTTGATTTTCTGGCCCTTCGTGGAAAATGTTTGGGCACCTCTGGTCAACACCAAAGAGTAAAGCGTTTGTATAAATAATTAACCATATATTAATTGTTATTTTTAAGTCATTTCTTGGAAATATTGACAAAACATACCTTCACTGGTTCTTTGATTGAAAGAAAAGCAACATGATAACCCAATCCAAATATTTTGTTCGCCTTTTTCAGAGCCTTGTCTATATGTGTTTGTAAATCATCAGGCAAGCTTCTATAGTTTCCAATATCCTGAGCTGAAACCAGCAGAGTCAGGGCTGCCAGAAGCAAAATCATGTACCATCCATGTTGTGCAGGACAACCGAGTGTCGTGGATCAAGTCTAATCTCTGAACTTCTGTCAGGGAAAACACACACCAAGGCACTCCAACCGTGATTGGTCATTTGGTCAGACTGTCAACATTTCATACATTTGTACTCAGAGCACAGTTCAAAAGAGAAACATCTGAAATTGTTTTTTGATTTTTTTTTGGATTGTCAAACACCAAAGAACCAAGAAACAGATAACAGATAAAGAACCAAGAAAAATAGATGAAACATTAAATCAAGCTGAAAACCCACAGCTGTAGCCTATTACTGAAAATAATTCCTGTGGTAATAATGTTAATAGTGATGAACAATGACACAAAATGGCTAGATATGTATTACTCTACCCAACAACAGATAGAAATGTATAGTTATGAACATTAGTTCTATGTCACACTTTTACATTTTTTAATCTATTCTGTAAATAGCACTGTGATAGAATTCAAAGTGCAGAAATGTGCAGAAAAAAAACATAGGACAGAAAAATCTTCTGAATCAGCTGAATCTTCACTGGCCTGACCAATAAGATCCTCAGGTGTGGTGGGCCTGAAATAATGACCACCTACACTAGTACATGTATCAACACTGGCACTAGAACAGGATACAATACTATTATTAATATCTGGAAATGGGTTGGTATCAGGGAGCATATATCTGTTTGGGTAAAAGAGAACAGTCGATATGATGGCCACATTCTTGGGTCAGGTGAAGGTGTAAAAGACAACAGTGTATCAAGAAACAATGTATATTCAGCAGCCACGTGCGTTAGCAGCATCTGGCGATATCGTCTTTTAAGTGAGAACTTTTGCCAGGTTACACTGTACAGCAGTGGTCCCCAACCCCCGGGCCGCGGACCGGCACCGGTTGTAGGTGAATTGTTACCGGGCCGCACAGAAAGAATACATAACTTACATTATTTCCGTTTTATTTATTATCTGATTCTGAACAGTGTTTTATTTTGGAAAATTACTGGATTCTCTCCGCCACATCTGTCTATGACTCTTGATGCATGTCATGATGCCTCGGTCACATCTTACCACCATCCGCTACCTTCTTAAAGGGGCTGCTCCGGCCGCTAACACATAATACATTACCGCTAAATTAAAACCCCCAAGCTAGCAAAATGAACTAAAAAAAAAACACACAGTGGATTCATGTTTATTATTCTATATAGAAAATACCAGTTTTTATGCCGTCGTATCATTTTATTTTGTTGTATTTATCCGCCACATCTTAAAGGCCGGCCCGTGAAAATATTGTCTGACATTAAAGTGGTCCGTGGCGCAAAAAAGGTTGGGGACCGCTGCTGTACAGGGATGTGCCTGGCTGTAACATAACAACATTCTTTAGCACTAATTTGAGCACGTAAACAGAATCATGTAATCACTAAATCACTAAAAACAATGATAATTTTCAATAAAATCTTTTAGAATTTTGTTTTTTATTTACTGGAATGTGTTTCTCATTTTAGCCATTAGTCTTACGATTCAGTCAAATGATATGTAACGATTCAAAGTAGTGATTTCACTGTTCGTCTCACACAGCATTAATTGTATGAAAAATCTTTTTCCACATAACTTTTTTTCCATATTTTCTTCATTTCAATCACTATTTAATGGAGAATATTCCAGTATTTATCTGAATCTAAACCAGTAAAACACCTAGTACCTAGATTAATTCAGCGCACATTTCTATTTGACAATTTTTATTAAAAATATAAATATAAAGGAGGCGAAATTAAAAACTTTAACGCAACACACATTTATTCACGATGCACTTTCTTTACTCAAATATATAAAAAAGCAATATAATCGAAAAATAATATTTTAATCACTAAACATTTGTTTTACTGATGCACCAAGTCTCAAATCCAGCACCAAAATCCGCCATGGTGCAACACATCCGGCATTTAAAACCGTCCGTGTGGAAACATAGCAAAAGTTCCATTTGGTGTCCTGATGATTTATGTAATTTAAAACACCATAATTATAAAATATTTTAACAAGCTTCCCTGTCATCTGAAAATGTAAACAATAATGTAAAACTTGTCTGTTTGAGCAACTGGCTCAGTGCAAAAGATGTAATGGGAGCCTGTGTTTTTTCCATGTGTTCTTTTTTCCATGTGTTTAATAGACATGAGCAAGGTCTTTAAAAACATGTCTACCATCTTTGAAACATGTCGATGTTCTTAATGGTCTGTTCTTCGAATGGTTTTAGTAATAATAAACACACATTTGCATAAAGCATTTGTTGTGTAAGGGGCCACTTTTAATCGAACATTGTGGTAAAAACAATCAGATTACAGACAGAAGTGTACAACCTTGCTAGATACATATGATTTTCTCACTCAGTGAATGTTAAATTTGTTGCACAGATCTTGTGCTGCAACAAAAGTTATATATTGAAGAGTAATTAGTTTATTTTGTTATCAGATACTGGTTGTTAAATGTCCATGTGCTGTATCAATATAAGTGGTTGATTTTGATACAGAAGAGAAATACTACTTTGTCAGTGATTAAAGTCAGATCCTAGTGTACTGTAGGTTCATTCTTATTAGGTGTAATCATGAACAAGAGATTATTTGTTTGTGTGTGTGTGTGTGTGTGTGTGTGTGTGTGTGTGTGTGTGTGTGTCAGTGTATGTGTGGTTTGGGGCTGGGGGGATCTGTGGCCACCACACAATTATAAATCGAGATGAAGCAAAAGAAAAGCCTAACATTAGATAATGCTCTGTAATGTGCTTTATTAAATGCTGTGTGTCACAAAAAAGCTGAACCCAGTTTGCCTAGAACATTATAAAATACTCAGGCACTGAGCCTCAATTCTGCATGTAAGCAAATCACTTTTCACTTATATATGTAGTGTTTTACAGTTAAAGAATATAGTTTAGAATTTGTGCTGTTGAGACACATGCAACTTTACAAACATCCGATACATCCAATCTCCTTATTATCATCAGATTTCTGAAGGGCAGTACCGCTTCCATGACGATAATTATTTACACATTTATTTCGTGTAACCTTTGACACCTGTAAAAGAAACAATTGTTATTTAAAAATCACCAGAGGTGGGAAGTAACGAAGTACAAAATACTTAGAACTCAGAACTTTACTTCACTATTTATTTGACAACTTTTTACTTTCACTCATTAAATTTTGACTCAAATATCTGTATTTTCTACTTTTTACATTTTCAAACCAGGCTCATTACTTTAGTTTTAATCTATTTGGTGAAATGTCAATAGGTTTTCCTCTCTGTTTCTTGTCAATGCACGGCTTTAATCTACCACTGGTGTATCATTTTCTGACTCTCATGCACCACAGAAGTAGGCTAGTTTATGAAGCAAACAACAAGCAAGACAGAAGGCAACAAGAAGTATGGGGTTAACATGGATGAGACAGAGTGAGTCAGTGATGTAAACATGATTGAGAACAGAGACATTCCTGATCACCTGATCATCATCAAATTTTCTCTGCTTGTGTTCTATATGGTGGATGTTCAGCCTGGATACATTCATTAGGTAACAATTTTTTTTATTCTTTTAAATTACTGTATTAATATGATGTGAGGATCAGTCACCAGTATGACACTAAAACAGGTAGTAGTAATGACCACTTTTTACTTAAATACATTCCCAAACTTCTTTACTTTGACTTGAGTAACAAAAAGTGTAATCAGTTTTACCAAAGTCTGTTAAAACATATCGTAAGTATCTGTACTTCTACTTGTTTGAAGGATGTGTGTACTTTTGCCATCTCTGATAGTCACATAATTTCTGTAACAGGTACTGATGATGTGTATAGTTTGGTTGTGGTGTGTATTTCTAAATATGCTGCAGTATACTTATATTTATTACCTGAAAATCCCTGGCACAGTCCACCAGTTCTTTACCATCGTGTGTCTTACACACAACACAATCAATCATCGGCTGTGTAAAATAAAAAGTAATAGATTTTTGGTTAGCTTATTTTTGAGAGTTTGTAATGTTACAAAATGTACAGGATTGCAGAGTGTCTATGGTTTAAAATATTGGTTCATAAAGAAATTTGTTTGTCAAAGTCAAAAGATTAAGAAAGAAGGCTAAAAAAGCTTAAATCTATAATGATATAAAGTAATACACACTGCATTCTTTATTCGTGTAGTACATTCATCTCGGTGCTCATATGCATTGTCTGAAGTCTTCCTGCACGTTGTGGCTTGCAGAAGGACGTTTACATGCAGTTTTTGATCCAGCTGTGTAAACAAAGTAAAAAAGAAAATACAGTAAAAGGTGAGAACAGGAACTGGCTGTACATGTGATTCTTGAAAGAGTTTATTTACCACAGTTTATTTGAATTGATCCCAATGACAATTATTCATGTCTGTTGCATTAAAATGTACTTTAACAGCAAAAAGAAGTCTTTCTGTTTAAAAAGTTTTTGATTAAGTTAAATTTACAATACGAAGTGAAATTGAGGTTGGATCTCATCTTAACAAGCACCCAAGCATCATTTTTAATTATATTTTGTATCATCAATATTTTGAAACAGTCAATCAAAAAAATGTAAAATTAAATGTGATATCTTGTACTATCCAAATCTACCGACTAGATTTTAAAAATTATAAATTTCTTGTTATTTTAACACACCAACCATCACCCCACCACACACACACACACACACACACACACACACACACATATTGTTTGTATCAACTGCAGCAAGAAAAAGTGACTTTTTATTTTTATTTTAATGCAAAATCAGTAAACTATGAGCTACATATACAACCATATGTTTACTTCAAACAGCAAAATGGGAAATAAAAAGAAAAAAACTTTTTTTTTTGGTGTTCTGATACTTCTCAAAACACCAAATAAACAACACCCTACTTTACCAATATAGTAAAATAAAATAAAATAAAATAAAAAAATATATAAAAAATTAACAAAATATAATACATTTACATCTGACCCAGTGTAAGCATTATTAGTCATTGGATTTTATTTTACATTTAATTGTATTGTTTCTCCTTGTAGTATATGTTTCACTGACCTAGAACTATAAAAATAAATCTGCATTAGTTAAGCAGATTTACAAAGTCATGTTTTCTATTTATTTATATTGAAATAATATGAAATCATAAATTAGAGAAACCATGCCAACTTTAATGCTAAAATAATGGTTGGTATAATACACAGGCCTCAGTCAAGTTTGATTCCTGGCACTTTATAGGAAACGGTTTGTGTACCACTAATGGTCAAAGCCAAAGTGTTAACAAAGCAAAAAATGTGCAAAATGGTTTTTACATGATGAGGTCAAACAAAAATGCCCCAATATTAAAAAAAATATATAGAAATTGTGTTTAAATAACTGAAAATATTGTATTCTAAACGTTATTTTAAAGTAAACCCTCAAAAATATAGATAAAACATACCTTCACTGGTTCTTTGATTGAAAGAAAAGCAACATGATAACCCAATCCAAAGTTTTCGTTCGCCTTTTTCAGAGCCTTGTCTATATGTGTTCGTAATTCATCAGGCAAACTTCTGTAGTTATCAAAAGTTTGAGCAGAAACCAGCAGAGTCAGGGCTGCCAGAAGCAAAATCTTTAGAGTACCATCCATGTTGTTCAGGAGGACTGAGCTGTGTGGTGAAGACCAAAACTATTCTCTGAACTCCTGTCAGGAAAAACACACACACACACACATACACACTCATATACACTCGAGGCACTCCAACTGTGATTGGCGAGTTGGTCAGATCGTCAGAGTTTCACACTTTAGTACTCAGAGCACAGTTCAAATAGAGAAAAACCTGAAATCCTTGGAAACCAGAAGTAGTTAGTGTGAACTTTTTCAACATTATCACAAATTATTTTGTCATTTTAAAGCAAAAATATGCAAAAGAACCAAGAAACAGTAGATAAAAAAGTACATACAGGCAAATAGCAACAATCAATCAATCAATCATTTTCTCCCACTTATCCGTAATTCGGGTCGCGGGGGCAGCAGTCTAAGCAGGCCCCCGCCTTCGACTGCTGCCCAATCCTCACAGCACCGTCCCTTACGGTCCCTCCTGCAGGTGGTGAGCCCACGGGAAGGCGGCCCCACGTCACTCCGACGTCACGGACCTTGATATTTCCCTCGTAAGGGACCCCCGGAGCATAGAGGGTTAAGGGCCTTGCTCAAGGGCCCAAGAGTGGCAGCTTGGCGATACCGGGGCTTGAACCCCCGACCTTCCGATCAGCAACCCAGCGCCTTAACCGCTGGAGCCACCACTCCCCCACGCAAATAGCAACAGCTGTAACCTATTTCTGTTCTCTTAATGAACATAATTCATAGGGTAAAAATTATTACCACAAATTTGCTAGTTAAATACTTTACCTAATAATAGATAGATAATTATATTTATGTATAGTAGTTCTATTTCATTCCTTGTATCCATTTATTTATGCTGTAGATAGCACTCTTATACAGCATTTTCCCTTTTTTTCTCATCACCTTTATGGACAACAACCATATACAGTTATCTGCTGGGCATATTATGACTATTGTATTCTTCTGAACTGTACCAAGCCTCCTTGAATTTTCTTCTGTCTCAATGAGTGTATTTTTATGCATTCTTATTAACATACAAAACATGTTTCCAGGACCTGTTAGCTCCAGGTAACTTTTTGCCATTTCTAACTTTCCTTGATTTGTATGAGTGAAGAGGACTCTATGATGATGCATCATTTTCAGTTTCCCAGGTTTTAGCATCTATATGACACTCTTTCAGGTTTGACCAGAAATAAGGAGACGTGTGAACCTAAACAACCTTCTTAACACAAGCAGTGTGGAAAAGCAACTTATTTCATAGAGATTATTTTCTAAGCCCCTTAGTGGGGATGGGCACTAGTTAGTTATTAATAAAGAATTATAAACAGATGTGAACAGATGTGAAGTGACCTTTCAAAAACTACACAGTGAATGAAGAATGGATACAGTATAGTACTTGAAAGCAGAAACTACAAATAATTATTTTGTTTTGTTTTGTTTTTCTTTTACTTTATAAAATGGGTTTATTTCAGAGGTCATGGAATTACATGCTGTCCAGCACAGTAAATATACTGGACTTTGATTTGAGTAAATAAAAAATGTTTGTGTTTCACTTCTCATAAAGAACTGGTGCTTTAACAAGGTTAAGATGGTGCACAAAAGTACAGACAAGGCTTAGGGCTCCATTTTTTCACAATGCATCCAAAAATGGCAGAAGTTGTCAATGGAATGCATTTCAGCTCAGAATATCACCCATTGTGCAGGGACTATATCATCTTATTGTCTCCTAATAATAATACTGAAGGGGTACACCATTTAGTATCAACAGTGACACGTTTTACCATTTATCATACCTCAGCAGTGTCCGTGGTGCAATCAAAGGTTCTACTCACCTCACTTCCTGGTTCAGATGAACAGATTTTTGTCCAAATTAGATATTAGTAACTTGCTTACTATATAACTAGCTTATCATGTTTATCAGATGTTGTTTAAGCCTTGGAACTACATGCTTCCATTACCTCAGAAGAAAGGCCTCCCATCCAGGAACAGACATTCCATTTCAAAGTGCTACTTATTTACAGTATGTAAGCAGTCTTGCCTCCCCTAGTGTGCAGTGGCACTAGTGTCAGGGTTCCACCTGCCACACCCCCTCGGTGGCTGTCATGCTGCCGCTATCACTGCCGCTCCCGGCTTTAACCACAAACACCTGGTCCTCGTTACGGACCAGCCTTTATAAACGCCAGTTCCAGAGTCACAGGCTGTCAGTTCTTAAAGGTCATGCTACGGATCTCTGACTGCCAGCTTTTCCCGCTGGTCCCTCCGTGATCTGTCTCCGCTCTGTGGATCATCTCCGCTCCGCTCCGTGGATCATCTCTGCTTCGTGCCGTGGACCATCTCCGCTTTGTTCTGTGGATCATCTGCTCTTCGTTCCGTGGATCATCTCCCTGCCGTGGTCCATGCCCTGACAGAAGAACCGACCTAAACCAAAACAAGAAATGGAGAAATCTATCTACCGCGATAGATCGGCAGTCCGTTTCCGCTACGGATTTCACCCGGAAGCCCGCTGCTGCTTCTCACAGATCATGCTCGCCGGCTCGGGATCATACAAGTGCGGCGACGCCGCCCACCTTTGTGAACCCGATGGCTTTTCCGACTCGTTTCTCCGGCAATGCGGCCGAGTGAAGCGGCTTCCTGGAAAGCACCTGCTGATATATTAGGACACAGTCATCCCAATTCCCCACTGAGCGAGCCAAGATCGCCATTTTCATTTCCCTCCTGTCTGGAGATGCTCTCTCTCAAGCCAATAAGCTGTGGAGCGTTGAAGGAGGCGATTTTGGCTCATACGCCAATTTCATCGGGCTATTCTTGGGGATGTTCGGGATGACAGTGGCGGACCTGCACGTCGGCCCGCTTCAGTGTTCCACCGAGGGTGTCGCTCCGCTCCAGTGTTCTTCCGAGCATGCCGCTTCGCTCCAGTGTTCCGCCGAGCGCTCCACTCAGCTCCTGTGCACCTCCGAGCGCGTCTCTCAGCTCCAGTGCTCCGCCAAAGGTGCCGCTCCGCTCCAGTGCTCTGCCGAGGGTGCCGCTCCACTTCTGTGCTCCGCTGAGGGTGCCGCTCCGCTTCAAGGTTCCGCTGAAGGTGCCGCTCCGCTTAAGGGTTCCGCTCCTCTTCGGTGTTCCGCCGAGCACTCCGCTCCGCTCCAGGGTTCCTCTGAGCACTCCACTCAGATCCAGTGCACCTCCAAGCGTGTCTCCCGGCTCCAGTGCACCTCCGAGCGCTTCTCCCGGCTTTAGTGCACCTTCGAGCGCATCTCCCAGCTCCAGAGCTCCTCCGAACGCGTCTCTCGGCTCCAGAGCTCCACCAAGTGCGTCTCTTCACTCCAGAGCTCCTCGGAGCGCGTCTCTCCGCCCCCGAGCTCCTCAGAAGGCGACATTACGCCTTGAAACTCCTCAGAAGATGACGTCTCGCCTCCAAACTCCTCAAGTCCCTCTGACAGCGACGTCTCGCCTCCAAGTTCCTCTGACGGCGACGTCTTGCCTCCAAGTCCCTCTGAAGGCGACGTCTCACCTCCAAGTCCCTCTGACGGCGACGTCTTGTCTCTAAGTCTCGCCAAGAGTTACACCGTGCTTCCAAGTCCCTCCAATGGCGACGTCGGGGCTCCAGGTCTCTCCAGATTCCTCCAAGGACCTACCTGTCACGCCTCAGGTAGCCCTGGAGGGTGCCGCCTTGCCCCAGAGTCCTGCCGAAGGCGTCACTGTGCTCCTGAGTCCGGCCGTGGGTGCCGTCATACCCCAGGATCCGCTCCAAACACCCACAGAGGAAGTCGCTCCACTCCTGTCCTCCACTGAGGGCATCGGTCGGCCTCTGAACCCCGTCGAGGGCGTCGCTCAGCCTCTGATCTCTGTTGAGGGCATCACTCAGGCTCTGATCTATATTCGGCCTCTGAACTCTGCCGAGGGCATCGCTCGGCTTCTAAACTCCGCAGAGGGCGTCGCTCGGCCTCTGAACTCCGCCGTGTTCATCACTCCGCTCTAGACCTCTGTGGCGGGGGTTGCTCCACTCCAGACCTCCGTGGTGGGCGTTGCTCCACTCCAGACCTCCGCAGAATGCGTCGCTCCACTCCAGGCCTCCGCAGAGGATGCCACTCCGCTCCAGGCCTCCGCAGAGGACGCCGCTCCGCTCCAGATCTCCGCAGAGGGCGTCGCTCCGCCTTGGTCCTTTACGGCTTTTCCCTGTTCCGTAGCGATGCTAACCGGGCCTCCTTAAACCCTGGACGGATGGCGAGGCCCTCCTTAGAGTGCCCTGGCCCACCTGGCATAGGTGGGTTTGGGGTGTCAGGTGCCGCCCCTGGAGGGGAAAGTAATTTCAGGGTTCCACCTGCCACGCCCCCCTCGGTGGCTGTCATGCTGCCACTATCACTGCCTCTCCCGGCTTTAACCACAAACACCTGGTCCTCGTTATGGACCAGCCTTTATAAACGCCAGTTCCAGAGTCACGGGCTGTCGGTTCTTAAAGGTCATGCTATGGATCTCCGACTGCCAGCTATTCCCGCTGGTCTCTCCGTGGACTGTCTCTGCTCTGTGGATCATCTCCGCTCCGTGGATCATCTCCGCTCCGCGCCGTGGATCATCTCCGCTCCGTTCCGTGGATCATCTCCTCTCCTTTCCATGGACCGTCTCCCTTCCATGGACTATCTCTTTTCTGTGGATTATCTCTGCTCCGCTCCGGGGATCATCCCCGCATTACAAACCAAACCCACATGATGGTTTGTAACTCTAACTAACGTCATGATAGAGCTACTCCCGCTTCCGGCTCATGGTCCGTGCCCTGACAACTAGAATACTATTCTAATATTCTAAGGATTTAAGTGTAATTAATTACTCATTAGGAGTAATTAGAAACAGGTGTAAATGTGAATGATTTTCCTGTGCACCACACAATTATAGATTGAGATTAGGTTAGAGAAAAACCTAAAGTTAGAAAAAGCTCCTTTTGTAATGTGCTTTATTTATTGTGTGTTAAACTTTCTTTCGGCTTTTCCCATTAGGGGGCGCCACAGCAGATCATCCGTATTCGTGATCCGCATGTTCAATTTGGCACATGTTTTACGCTGGATGCCCTTCCTAACGCAACCCTCCCCATTTATCCGGGCTTGGGACCGGCACTAAGGCTTGTGCAACCCTAATGGCTGGGGTTGGTTCCCTGACCGGGGATCGAACTCGGGCCGCAGCGGTAAAAGCGCCGCATCCTAACCACTAGACCACCAGGGAACCTTTTGCAAACCAGTAAGTGCATTTCTCAAAACAATTTGTACAAACAGCAAAACAGGCTTTCTTGCAAAAGCCTGTACTTTTCTCAAAAGTAAATATTCTCATAGCATCAGAATAAAAAATCCTGTTGTCATTGTTTACAAACAAGATCGTCAAAATGTTTGGTGATGTTGTCAGTATGACGCTGCACAGTTTCAGTATTTCATGATATAAACTATGGTTTGGATTACAATGATGGAAAATGCACAAATTAAATTTCTTTTGTCCAGGGCGTCATGAATGAGGTGTTCCGGCCTTTCCTACACCCGTCCGTCATTGTCTACATCGACAACATCCTGGTCTACTCCGGGACACCTCAAGAACATCATGACCACGTGACCCAAGTGCTGGAACTCCTGCGAAAGCACCAGCTATACCTCAATCTCCCAAAGTGCGAATTCCACCGAACCAAGGTCCAGTTCCTCGGCTATGTGATCAGCGCCAAGGGAATCCATGGACCAAAGGAAGGTGCAGGCGGTGCGGGAGTGGCCGCCCCCCGGTTCCGTGAAGGAGCTGCAGAGGTTCCTGGGGTTCGCCAACTTCTACCGTCGCTTCATACGAGGTTTCAGCCAGGTCACAGCCCCGCTCACATCCCTCCTCAGGGGAAAGCCCAAGGGACTTTCCTGGACACCCGAAGCCCAAGAGGCATTCCAGGTGCTCTGGGATCGGTTCTGCATCGCTCCACTCCTTAACCACCCATCCCCGGTGGAAGACGCGTCCACCTCCACGACAAAGGGGCATTCAGGGTTCGGGTGGTTGAGGAGTGGAGCGACGCAGAACCGATCCCAGGTGCTCTGGTGGCCCAACCTGCACCGGTACGTGGCACGTTACGTCCAGGGCTGCCCGGTCTGCTCCATGTCCAAAGTCCCATGCCACCTGCCTGTGGGTAAGCTGGTCCCGCTATCAATCCCCGAGCAGCCCTGGTCCCACCTGGGCATCGGCTTTGTGACCCTTTGCGGTCAGAGGGACACACCTGCGTGCTGGTAGCGGTGGATCGGTTTTCCAAAGCCTGCCACTTCATACCCCTCCCTGGCCTGCCTACTGCTCTGGAGACCTCCGAAGCCCTCTTCCAGCATGTGTTTCGAAACTTTGGTCTCCCGGAGGAGATCGTGTCGGACCGCGGGCCGCAGTTCACGTCACGCGTCTGGAGGGCATTCTTCCGGCTCCTCGGCATGGCGGTCAACCTGTCGTCTGGTTACCATCCTCAGTCCAACGGTCAGACGGAGAGGAAAATCCAGGAGCTGGGGTGCTACCTGAGGTTGTCTTTCCACGAGGATCAGGCGGAGTGGAGCCGGTTCCTGCCGTGGGCAGAGTATGCCCAGAACTCCCTGCGTCAGGGCACCACCGGCTTGACACCGTTTCAGTGTGTGCTGGGGTTCCAGCCCCCCTTGTTCCCGTGGTCGGACGAGCTGTCCCACGTCCTTGCCGTCAATTACTGGTCCTAGGAGAGGGACCGGGTGTGGGAGTCGCCCCACACTCTACTCCGTCGGGCCCTCCGAGACACAAGGAGACATGCGGACGCGCATCGGCTGGAGTCTCCGTCCTACCGGCCAGGGGACCGGGTGTGGCTTTCCACGAAGGACCTGCGTCCCCGCTTTCTATGCAGGAAACTGAGCCCCCGGTTTATTGGGCCGTTCTGGGTGGTTCGTCAGGTATCCTACCAGCTCAACCTCCCTCCTCGGTACCGGATTCACCCCGTGTTTCACGTGTCTCTCCTGAAGCCTTTTCGCGCGCCGGCTGCGCCACCTCCTGGGGCTGGCGGGAACCCTCCGCTGCCGAAAGTCCTGGACCAGCCAGCGGTGTACACGGTGCGCGAGGTGCTTGACTCACACCAGAGAGGCCGTGTGCTGGAATATCTGGTCGATTGGGAGGGCTTTCGGTTCTGAGGAGCGCTCGTGGGTGCCCAGGCAGGACATCCTGGACCCAGCTCTCCTGGTGGACTTTCACACGGCTCACCCACTCCGTCCGGCGCCCCGGGGTAGGGGCCACCCCAGGCACCGCTCCCGGGCGTCAGGTGCCGCCCCTGGGGGGGGGTGATGTCAGGGAACAGCCTGCCACGCCGTCCCTCGGCTCTACACACCCACGTAGTCTATCCCCATCATTCTAAGTACCAGCACCTGCGGCTCATTAACCAGCAGCCCTACATAAACCCCTCGCCTTCACTCACTCACCGTCAGTTCTACTCGCTTACGTTGACTCTTCTTACGAATCTCTACTTTCCTGTGGAGACTGCCACGATCTCTATCCCCCCGAGACCGCTCAGGTCTTCCTTTACGAAGAACTCTCTGCTTTCTGTTAAGTGTTTTGGTTTACTTTACGTTGCTGTGTTTCGTCATTAAAACCTGCTTTTTTACAACTCCGGGTTTTTGCTTGTCACTCCGCAACCATGACACCATCTATGAATTTCAGCAGCACAAATTTGATTTGATTGCATATTTGATTTATATTGATTGCAAGAGACAAGACAGGATTCACACTTTTTAATGTACTGTACAACTGTTCGTTTGTTTTTTAGTTGTTTATCAATTTTCAGAATTTATAATTCTGTTTTTTGCTCTGTCTGTATTCACTCTCCAATTGAAGCTTCACAAGATCCACCTTTGACCTGTTTTAGAGAACCAGTTGATCATTGGTTGATCTGATGCCGTACACTCATCTTCATTAGTGACATTCAAGATTCATCTGCACAATTCATCAATTCACATTTACAAAAAAAAAAAAAGGTTTAATAGAAATAGAAAATGACAGATGATGACAACTGGTTTAACCATTTTGCATTCAATGACGTATACAATGAACTGATGCTGAGATGTTTGGGGGTGGAGACTATTTAGGTGAAACCAGTATAATATATTTTGATCAAAATTAAATAAATAACTGATAATGTAGGAAACAGCAACGATTCAATGAATGTACCAAAGCATTCGCAATTTGATCAAAGGAACAAGAAATGTTCTTATGATGAGCACAAATAACTAAAGGTGCAGGTTGAAGAAGTAGTTTTGAGAATTTCATTTCTGATCTGACAAACGCTCCAAAGCAACTGAGAAAAACTGTAATATGACATATGGTCCAGTTACCAGTGATACTAAAACAGGTAGTACTAATGGCTACAAGTCAGAGCCCAGACTTCTTTACTTTATCTTAAGTGAAAAAGTGTAGTCAGTACTTTAAATGTTACCAGAGTCTTTTCAAACATGAGTATCTGTATTTCTACTTGAGTGAAAGAAGTGTGTACTTTTACTATCTCTGCTTTGGTTGTGGTGTGTCTTTATAAATCTGCTGCAGTATACATACCTTTATGACCTCATACCTCAAGGCACAATCCATCAGCTCTTCACCATCTTCTGTCTTACACACAAGACAATCAATCAGCGGCTGTGCAAAATAAAAAGTGATTGATTTTTGGTTAGGAAACATTTTGAGAATTTGTACTGTTACAAAATATCCATGACTGCAGAGTGTCAATGGTATTGCAATTATAGAAAATGGAATTTGCTTTGTCAGAGTCAAAAGGTTAAAGAAAGAAATAATAAAAAAAAAAACTTATAAGTCTATAAGGACATAAAGTAATTACACACTGATTTCTCTTTTCGTGTTGAACATTTATCTCGGTATGTTTACATACAAGTAATCCTCCCTAAGATGTGAACAAAGGGTAAAAAATAAAAGACAGATTAAATGTATAAGGTGTGAACAGGAACTGGCTGTACATATAATTTTTGCAAGCTTTTAACATTATTTACTACATTGTATTTAAACTGATATTAGTGACAGACATGCATGTCTGTTGGATTGAGATTTACTTAAACAGTAAAAAAAAAAAAAGTAAAAAGAAGCATTGCATTGATAAAGTTATTAAAGTTATAGTGTTTGAAATACAATTTTTGTTAAAATAATGTTTGGTATAATGGATACAATTGTGCAAAAGGGGTTTTACATGACGAGGCCAATGTGTTTAAATAATTTACCATAATGTTTTCTAAATGTTCTAAATTCCTCAAAAATATTGACAATACATACCTTCGGTTGTCCTTGGAGTGAAAGGAAAGCAACAAAAGTTTTCGTTCGCCTTTTTCAGAGCCTTATCTATATATGTTCGTAATTCATCAGGCAAGCTTCTATAGTTAGCAAAAGTCTGAGCAGAAACCAGCAGAGTCCACGCTGCCAGAAGCAAAATCTTTAGAGTACCATCCATGTTGTTCAGGACGACTGAGCTGTGTGTCGAGGACCAAGTCTAATCTCTGAACTCCTGTCAGGAAAAACACACACACACATATATATATATATATATATACACTCAAGGCACTCCAACTGTGCTGAATGATTCACAGTATCCCCACAAACTTTCAACAGTATAATGTCCTGTGTTCATTCGGCAGGTCTGCATTTTGGTCCTTTGGTATTAACCTTGTTTAAGAGCCAAGTTCTTTGCAATGTATGTTTTAAAAGAATCAAAGCAGGCAGAAACACAAACGTTTTAATTTACGCAAATCAAAGTCCAAGATTTACTGTGTGTACTGGAGAGCATTAATGGCACAACTTAAGAATTAATAATAAAAAAAAAAAAAAAAACAGCATGTTATTTGCATATAACTTACCACATAAGCACATAATATTGCTTGGTAATGTTATTCTTTTACTATTAATATTATCTCTTTGCATCACTTTCTTTATTCAATATATTAAAATGTACATCTTTAATACTGTATCTTTAATACTCTAATATTGGCCATTTACAATTATCCAGTTTGCAGTTCCTTAAAAAAAATGATAAGAAGAACTTTAACTGTGACAACAAGAAAATGGTGTAAATGATGGTTTGTTGTGGTTCAAGGGGGTGTAAGGGTTTTTCAGACAACTAGCAAAGGCAGTACTGGGAATCAAGGTCAAATCTGGGTCTAAAACAAGACAAGATATAATAGCTGAATTCTCTTCGATTGGAGGCCAGTCTTTGCAGCTGGGGATGGTTTCTCATCAACACCCTGGGGATCCATGAAATTAGAGAGTAAGAACAGGAACTCTGAAGATTTGGATTTGGACTGTAGTTAATGTCAACAGTCTGCTACACTGACACAGGACTACAGTTTGCATCTGATCACCATCACTGCACACCTCAACATTGTGTATCTGTAATAAATGGACATTTGGTGCCACCCAGATGAGGATGTGTTTCCCTCTTGAGTCTGGTTCCTTTCAAGGTTTTCTCCCTTATGCCATCTCAGGTAGTTTTTCCTTGCCACAGGGGTCACCGGCTCGCTCATCAGGGACATTTACATTTACATTTGCGGCATTTAGAGGACGCCCTTATCCAGAGCGACGTACAAAAGTGCTTTGAGTCTCTAGCAATGAATAAATCTACACTGGTATGCAAGATTACAAACTTAATATAAATATAACTATTGAATTCTTACATAGCAAACTTGGAAAGTGCTAATTTAAGTGTTTCAGGAAGAGGTAGATCTTCAATCGTCGCTTGAAGATAGTCAGGGACTCCGCTGTACGGACATCTAGGGGAAGTTCATTCCACCACCTCGGTGCCAGAACAGAGAAGAGCCTTGAAGTATACTTACCTCTCATTCTGAGAGAAGGTGGTAACAGTCGAGCAGGGACAAACTTACACTTATAAAGAACATCTTATTCATTCTTTATCACCACATTATCTGTGTAAAGCTGCGTCGAGACAATGTTCATTGTTAAAAGTGCTATAGAAATAAAAATGAATTGAATTGAACATTGAATTTAGTTCATTGTGAGAAGAATCAGTGGTTATGTATATAGTAGATCGTAAAACACACTCAAACACACACTTATATACTCAATAAAATTCATACACATCCATGTCTCTAGCACCACCTATATTATAAATGTTTATGTGCACAACATTTTGTGTATATGTTTACAAGTACACACTTGTTTACAGTTCTCTTTTTTGCACATTGAATTGTATAACATATTATACAGGAGGTATACTGGTCATCACTATTTTGTGTATTTTGTGCATCTGTCCTGCACTGTCTTGTGTTGTCTGTTTGCACTGTATTTTGTCTTGCACTGTTTGTACTCGGTTGCACACGATGCACTTTATGTGGCCAGGAGAACTTACTTAATTTCTTAGCTTTGTGTTCTGTATGTAGCTCTATGTTGTGTGATGTAGCTTTATATTGTTTTATGTAGCACCAGGGTTCTAGAGAAACATTGTCTCATTTCACTGTGTACTGCGTCACCTAGATATGGTTGGAATGGCAATAAAAGCTTCTTGACTTGATAAGATGAGGCCTGGCCTGGTCTATGTATTCTGTCTCTAGAACATGTAACTGGTCGGGGTATATTAAAAGTAATGAGTGGGTGGTCTATTTAATTACCCATGCATAATCCACAGAAGTAGGCACAGAGTCAGCCCGCAAAACGTATTTATTCAGTCAAGCCTTTAATCAGTATGCTGTCGTCCCCTCACATTCACACGTTCACTCAGGTTTGTTGATGGTGGTGTGGTGGGCCGTCTCTTATCCCAGAGATCCCTCATGTCTGTGTTGCCTTCTGGTTCTCCCTTTTAGTTATGCTGCCATAGCGAGTCTTGCCGGAGTCCAAACTGCACAGTGACTTTAACTCTCATACAACAATAGGTACACTTAATAATCCATATCCTTCTCTTCCTGTCACCCTCTTCTCTCTCTCTCTCTCTCTCTCTCTCTCTCTCTCTCTCTCTCTCTCTCTCTCTCGGTCGAGTTAAACATGCTCCTGAGGCTCCAGTGACCACTGTTCCTGCCCCTCTCCCCTCCGTGGATCTCCCCACTTCGTCCAGGCCTGCCTCTGGATAGTGTTCTCTTCGACTGGAGGCTACTCTGTGCAGCTGGGGACGGTTTCTCATCAACGCCTTGGGTGGTTCCATGAAATTCCGGAGTAAGAACGGGAGCTTTGAGGATGGATTGGACTGTAGTTGATGTCAACAGTCTCCTACACTGACTCAGGAATACAGTTCACTTCTGATCATCATCACTGTATCCCGCAACATTGTATACCTGCTACAAATGGACATTCGGTGTAACCCAGATGAGGATGGGTTCCCTCTTGAGTCTGGTTCCTCTCAAGGTTTCTTCCTTATGCCATCTCGGGGAGTTTTTTCTTGCCACAGTCGCCACCGGCTCGCTCATCAGGGACAAACTTACTTATAAAGAACATATTCATTTTTAATCACCGCATTATCTGTGTAAAGCTGCTTTGAGACAATGTTCATTGTTAAAAGCGCTATACAAATAAAAATGAATTGAATTGAATTGAATTCTGGCCTTGATTACATGGCATTTGGCACTTTGGGTTAATCAGTGCCTTTACAGTAGATTGAAGTAATAGAACCAATGCTGCATTACATCAAGCCGAAAACCCACAGCAGTAGCCTATTACTGAAAATAATTCCTGTGGTAATAATGTTAATAGTGATGAACAATGACACAAAATGGCTAGATATGTATTACTCTACCCAGCAACAGGGGCTGCTCCGGCCGCTAACACATAATACATTACCGCTAAATTAAAACCCCCAAGCTAGCAAGATGAACAAGAAACAACACAGTGGATTCACATTTATTATTATATTTAGAAAATACCAGTTTTTATGCCGGTCGTATCATTTTATTTTGTTGTATTTATCCGCAACACCTTAAAGGCCGGTCCGTTAAAATATTGTCTGTCAATAAACTGGTCCTTGGGATGTGCCTGGCTGTAACATAACAACATTCTTTAGCACTAATTTGAGCACGTACACAGAATCATGTAATCACTAAATCACTAAAAACAATGATAATATTTAATAAAATCTTTAGAAAAATATCATTAATCTGTTTTTAATACAATGAAATTAGTTTCTTATTTTGGCCATTAGTTTTATGATTCAGTCAAATGATCTGTAACGATTCAAAGTAGTGATTTCACTGTTCGTCTCACAATGTCAGGCAAAAGAACACGCCGGAAACCGAAGTGAAATTCACGAAGGTCCTTTTTAATGAAGATCAAAAGGGCAAGGCAGAAAAACGGCAAACCGCAACAAAACTCAGGTTAAGCTAACCCTGGTGAACGCTGTGACTCAGAAAGAGCAAAAACATACAGAACTCGTATTCAAAAGGGAAACCAAACAGTAGAGCTTGGGTAGTCCAACTATGTTCTTTAGCCAAAGCTGTAGAATGGACAATGAGACTGTGGATGAACGGGGTTTATATAGAGGGATGACTGATTTGGGCCAGGTGTAGATGATTAGTAGGTAGGAGAGCTGCTTGGAGTGATAGGAGGGTTTGGTGAGGGTGTGGTTGGTGGATCCCTGACAGTACCCCCCCCACCCAGAGGCGGCTCCCGACGCCCTGACACTGCGCCTCGGCCGACCCCGGGGCACGGGACGAAGCGGATGAGTGGCGTGGAACTCCTCCAGGAGCGCTGGGTCCAGTATGTCCCGTCTTGCCACCCACGACCGTTCCTCGGGGCCGTAGCCTTCCCAGTCCACGAGATACTCCAGGCCTTCACCCCGCCAACGAGAGTCCAGTACTCCTCTCACCGAGTAGACCGAGGGCTGCTCCAACACCTCCGGCGGCGGGGGCCTGACCTCACTGGAATGTTGGTTGTTCGAGGGGGTGTATGGTTTGAGGAGTGACACGTGGAAGGTGGGGTGAATCCTGTATCGTGGCGGAAGTTCTAGCCGATAAGCCGCCTCGTTGATTCGCCTCTCGATCCTGAATGGCCCGATGTACCGGGGGCTCAGCTTCCTGCAGGGAAGCCACAGTTGGAGATCCCTGGTGGACAGCCAGACCCAGTCTCCGGGCCTGTAAGGTGGGGCCTCCAACCTACGTGCATCTGCATATCGCCGGGTCTCCCTTGCTGCCCTGCGTAACTGAGTGTGTGCAGCCGCCCACGTCCTGATGCTCTCCCGAAACCAGTGGTCTACCGCAGGTAGGTTGGAGGGCTCATCAGTCCAAGGAAATAGCGGGGGCTGAAACCCCAACACGCATTGAAAGGGCGTGAGGCCTGTGGTGTCCTGGCGTAACGAGTTCTGTGCGTATTCCGCCCAGGGTAAAAACCGACTCCACTCCTCCTGATCATGGTGACAGTAAGTTCTTAGGTACCTCCCCAGTTCTTGAATCCTCCGCTCAGTTTGGCCATTTGACTGGGGGTGGTAACCGGACGACAAGTTGACCGTGATTCCCAGTAGCCGAAAGAACACCTTCCAGACGTGTGAGGTGAACTGGGGGCCCCGGTCTGACACTATTTCCTCCGGGAGGCCAAAGTTGCGGAAGACATGATGGAAGAGCGCTTCTGCTGTTTCCAGAGCTGTGGGGAGGCCTTGGAGAGGGACAAAGCGACAGGCCTTGGAGAACCGATCAACGGCCACTAGGATGCACGTAAAACCCCCCGACCGTGGCAGGTCTGTTACGAAGTCTATGCCGATGTGTGACCACGGCCTTTGTGGAGTAGGCAGGGGGATGAGTTTACCCACTGGTAGATGCCGGGGAGTCTTCGAGATGGCGCAGGTGTTGCAGCCCCAGACAATCTCGGCCACTGTGTTGCTCATCCCTGGCCACCAGTACTGCCCCTGAACCAGACGTAGGGTCTGTCTTCTACCCGGGTGCCCTGAGCCGGGGTTTTCATGGACTGCTCTCAGTAAGGCTTGTCGACACTCTTGAGGCACGAAGATCTGGTTCCTGGGGCAACCAGGGGGCACAGGTTCTCTCCGTGTGGCCGTGCGGATGTTCTCGTCCAACTTCCATATGATCGGGCTCAGTATGAGCGTTGGAGACAAGATCGGCCCAGGCTCGGCGGGTTCCTCAGGCCCATAAACCCTGGAGAGCGCATCGGCTTTACCATTCTTTGACCCTGGCCGATAGGTGATGCTGAAGTTGAACCGGGTAAAGAAGAGAGCCCACCGTGCCTGACGGGGGTTTAGGCGCTTGGCCTCACGGAGGTACTGGAGGTTCTTGTGATCCATGATGACCGTGAAAGGATGAACGGCTCCCTCTAGCCAGTGTCTCCACTCCTCCAGGGCCAGCTTGATGGCTAGGAGTTCTCGGTTACCAATGTCATAGTTCTGTTCAGCTGGAGACAGCTTCTTAGAGAAGTAGGCACAGGGATGGAGTCGAGGGGGGGTCCCCGACTGCTAGGAGAGGGTGGCCCCTACGCCCGTGGATGATGCGTCCACCCCGACAACAAATGGGAGCTGGGGGTCAGGATGATGGAGAAGAGGAGCGGCACAAAACCTCTTGCGCAGCTCCTCGAAGGCCCTTTGCGCCTCTGGAGTCCAGGAAAGGGTTTTGGATTTTCCTCGCAATAGAGACGTGAGTGAGGCGGTAACCAGGCTGAAACCCCCAATGAACCGGCGGTAGAAGTTTGCAAATCCCAGAAACCTTTGGAGTTCTTTGATCGAGGTGGGAACTGGCCAGTCCCGTACGGCCATCACCTTCCTCTCATCCATCCTGATGCCTGCTGCGTCGATGATGTAGCCCAGGAACTGTATCTCTGGGCGGTGAAACTCACACTTGGGAAGGTTGAGATACAGCTGGTGTTCTCGCAGCCGTGCTAGGACTTGGGTGACGTGCTTGTGATGTTCTTGCAGCGTCCTTGAATAGATCAGGATGTCGTCAATGTAGACAATCACGAACCGATGGAGGAAGGGACGGAAAATCTCGTTCATAAAGTTCTGAAAGACCGCCGGTGCAATGGAGAGACCATACGGCATGACCTCATAGGGACCAGAGGGAGTAATGAACGCCGTCTTCCATTCGTCCCCTTTACGGATGCGCACCAGGTTGTACGCACTTCGGAGATCCAGTTTGGTGAAGACGCGAGCCTCGCGTAGTTCTTCTAAGGCCACTGGGACCAGGGGGAGCGGATACGGAAGTGGGGAGATCTGTGCATTCAAACCCCTGTAGTCGATACATGGACGCAATCCCCCATCCTTCTTTGCCACAAAAAAGAAGCTAGAGGCCGCCGGGGAGGAAGACTGGGTGATAAAGCCCTGTCGGAGGGCCTGTTGGATGTAACCCTCCATTGCTTGGTGTACCGGGGCTGACAAGGGATAGACCCGCCCCTTCGGTAGCTTTGCCCCAGGCTTCAGGTCAATGGCACAGTCCTACGGCCGGTGTGGGGGTAACTGGGTGGCAGCCTCCTCACTGAAGACATCAGTGAAAGCATGATATACCTGGGGGATCTCCACCTGAGTGGGCTGGGGAGCTCCTTCTACTTGAGTAGCTGCCAGGGTCAAGGCTGTCTGGATGGGAGTCGGGCATAAACACTTCTGCCGGCAGGCGGGGCTCCACTCCAAGATGTCGCACGGGTCCCAGGAACATGTGGGGGAGTGCTTGGCTAACCAGGGACGACCCAGGATCACGTCCACTGTCAAATCCTCCAGTACGAGAAGTTGTATTTCCTCTAGGTGTAGCACCCCGACTTGGAGGGTGATGGGTGGAGTACAGTATGTCACCTTGCCTCTTCCTAAGGGTCGTCCCTGGATGGTCTGGATGGCCAGTTCCTGAGATCCCCGCTGCCGGCGTAGCTGGAGGCGTTCTAGACACGCCTGGGAGATGAAGTTCCCCGCGGATCCAGAGTCGACTAGGGCAATGGCGGACAGAGAGAGAGCGGGAGTTACCAAGGTGACCAGGAGTGTAGACAAATGAGTAATGTCCGAAGAAAGTGTGACAGTACTCACCGTCCGACGAGGAGGCCTAACCGGATATTGGGCCACGCAATGTCCTCCTTCTCCACAGTAGAGGCAGGCTCGAGCCGCCCACCGGCGCTCCCTTTCCTGTCGAGACAGCCGCTGTGAACCGAGTTGCATGGGTTCGGGTTCAGGAGCTGATGACGCTGCCATAGCTGGTGCTGGTTCGTCCTCCGGAGACTTGCATGCCGTCAGGTGTTGAGACACGCGGATGGATCTCTGGATGAATGCCTCCAGCCCCAGAGTGTCATCATAAGTGGCCATTGCTAGCCGGAGCTCCCGATTTAAGCCTGCCAACAGCGCTTTCTCGTTCCAACCAGCAGATGCCGCCAGAGTGCGGAAGCGGAGGCTGTAACTCGACACGCTGTCGGTCCCCTGGTAGATGTTGTGCAGCTGATTGGCGGTTGAGGTATCCCCGGGGGCGGTGCTAAAGACCTCGGTGAAGTGTCTCGTGAAGGCGGCGTATGACGTCAGCGCCGGGCTCGCTGCGCTCCAGAGCGCTCTCGCCCATGCTAGCGCTCTTCCAGAGAGTAGCGAGATCAAGAACGCGAGTAGCGAGATCATTTCAATATATTGGGATACCCGGAGCAGAAAGCCCTGGCATTCCGCCGCGTTTCCGGAAAAAGACGCCGGGAGAGCCACCAGGCTGACGGATGGTGAAGGAGCTTGGCTTGCGACCGCCTTTCCGCGACGGAAAGCCTCCCGGAGCGCGGCGGTGAGCTCCCTCACGAACTCCAATGTGGCCGCAGGCTGGTCCTCCACAAACACAGACGTGGCCGCGGGCTGATCCTCCATGCTGAGGTAACGCGGTTTTCTTCCTTCCGTTTTCCGGTGCCCCTCGGTTTGTAAAGGTCCGTTCTTCTGTCAGGCGAAAGAACGTGCCGGAAACCGAAGTGAAATTCACGAAGGTCCTTTTTAATGAAGATCAAAAGGGCAAGGCAGAAAAACTGCAAACCGCAACAAAACTCAGGTTAAGCTAACCCTGGTGAACGCTGTGACAACAAACATACAGAACTCGTATTCAAAAGGGAAACCAAACAGTAGTCCAACTATGTTCTTTAGCCAAAGCTGTAGAACGGACAATGAGACTGTGGATGAATGGGGTTTATATAGAGGGATGACTGATTTGGGCCAGGTGTAGATGATTAGTAGGTAGGAGAGCTGCTTGGAGTGATAGGAGGGTTTGGTGAGGGTGTGGTTGGTGGATCCCTGACACACACAGCATTAATTGTATGAAAAATCTTTTTCCACATAACTTTTTTTCCATATTTTCTTAATTTCAATCACTATCTAATGGAGAATATTCTAGTATTCATCTGAATCTAAACCAGTAAAACACCTAGTAACTAGATTAATTCAGCACACATTTCTATTTGACAATTTTTAATAAAAATATAAATACAAAAGAGGCGAAATTAAAAACTTTAATGCAACACACATTTATTCACGATGCGCTTTCTTTACTCAGATATATAAAAAAGCAATATAATCGAAAAATAATTTAAAACCGTCCGTGTGGAAACATAGCAAAAGTTCCATTTGGTGCCCTGATGATTTATGTAATTGAAAACACCAAAATGGCAAAATACATTAACAAGCCGCCCTGTCATCTGAAAATGTAAACAATAATGTAAAACTTGTCTGTTTGAGCAACTTGTTTAGTGCAAAGGAAAGATGTAATGGGAACCTGTGTTTTTTCCATGTGTTCTTTTTTCCATGTGTTTAATAGACATGAGCAAGGTCTTTAAAAACATGTCTACCATCTTTGAAACATGTCTATATTCTTAACGGTCTGTTCTTCGAATGGTTTTAGTAATAATAAACACACATTTGCATAAAGCATCTGTTGGGTAAGGGGCCACTTTTAATCGAACATTGTGGTAAAAACAATCAGATTACAGACAGAAGTGAACAACCTTGCTAGATACATATGATTTTCTCACTCAGCCTAGAACATTATAAAATACTCAGGCACTGAGAATCAATTCTGCATGTAAGCAAATCACTTTTCACTTATATATGTAGTGTTTTACAGTTTTAAAATATAGTTTAGAATTTGTGCTGTTGAGACACATGCAACTTTACAAACATCCGATACATCCAATCTCCTTATTATCATCAGATTTCCGAAAGGCAGAAAATTGTCCAATATGATATTTATCACATTTTCCTCTTGTTACTGCTGATACCTGTAAAAGAAACAATTATTATTTAATAGTCACCAGAGGTGGGAAGTAACGAGCTACAAATACTTAATTACTGTACTTGAGTAGATTTTTCTGGTATCAGTACTTTACTTCACTATTTAACTTTTAACTCTTAACTTTTCACTTTCACTCATTACATTTTTACTCAAATATCTGTATTTTCTACTTTTTACATTTTCAAACCAGGCTAATTACTTTAGTTGTAATCTATTTGGTTAAATGTCAATATTTTTTCCTCTCTCTGTTTCTTGTCATTGCACAGCTTTAATCTATCACTGGTGTATCATTTGCTGGCTCGCACACACCACAGACGTAGGCTAGTTTACGAAGCAAACAACAAGCAAGACAGAAGGCATCAAGAAGTATGGGGTTAACGTGAATGAGGGAGTCAGAGATGTAAACATGCCTGAGAACAGGGACATTCCTGATCACATGATCATCATCATCTTTTCTCTACTTGTGTTCTATATGGTGGTTGTTCAGTCTGGATACATTCAGTAGGTAACAAAAATTTTATTCATTTAAATTACTGTATTAATATGATGTGAGGATCAGTCACCAGTATGACACTAAAACAGGTAGTAGTAATGACCACTTTTTACTTAAGTACATTCCCAAACTTCTTTACTTTAACTTGAGTATAAAAAAAGTGTAATCAGTACTTTTACCAGAGTCTGTTAAAACATAAGTATCTGTACTTCTACTTGTTTGAAGGATGTGTGTACTTTTGCCATCTCTGATAGTCACATAATTTCTGTAACAGGTATTGATGATGTGTATAGTTTGGTTGTGTTTGGTTTGGTTTGGTTTGGTTGTATTTCTAAATATTCTGCAGTATACTTATATTTATTACCTGATAAGCCCTGGCACAGTCCACCAGTTCTTCACCATCTTTTGTCTTACACACAACACAATCAATCATCGGCTGTGTAAAATAAAAAGTAATAGATTTTTGGTTAGCTTATTTTTGAGAGTTTGTAATGTTACAAAATGTACAGGATTGCAGAGTGTCTATAGTTTAAAATAAAAAAAAAGAAATTTGTTTTGTCAGAGTAAAAAAATTAAGCAACGATATAACAAGCGTATAACAATATAAAGTAATACACACTGTTTTAATTTTTCGTGTAGTACATTCATCTCGGTGCCCATTTGGATTGTCTGAACTCTTTAAGCACGTTGTGACTTGCAGAAGGACGTTTACATGCAGTTTTTTATCCAGCTGTGAACAAAGTAAAAAAGAAAATACAGTAAAAGGTGAGAACAGGAACTGGCTGTACATGTGATTCTTGAAAGAGTTTATTTACTAAATTTTATTTGAACTGATCCCAATGACAATTATTCATGTCTGTTGCATTAAGATTTACTTTAAAAGCAAAAAGAAGTCTTGCTGTTTGAAAAGTTTTTAATTAAGTTAAATTTACAATAAAAAGTGAAATTGAGGTTGGATCTCATCTTAACAAGCACCCAAGCATAATTTTTCATTATATTTTGTATGATCAATATTTTGAAACAGTCAATCAAAAAATTTAAAATTAAATGTGATATCTTGTACTATCCAAATCTACCGACTAGATTTTAAAAATTCTAAATTTCTTGTTATTTTAACACACCAACCATCACCCCACCACACACACACACACACACACACATATTGTTTGTATCAACTGCAGCAAGAAAAAGTGACTTTTTATTTTTATTTAAATGCAAAATCAGTAAACTATGAGCTACATATACAACCATATGTTTACTTCAAACAGCAAAATGGGAAATAAAAAGAAAAAAAATTGTTTTTTTTTTCTCTGATCTGATATTTCTCAGAACACCAAATAAACAACACCCTACTTTACCAATATGGTACTCAGTAGTATAAAATAAAAAAATATATAAAAAATTAACAAAATATAATACATTTACATCTGACCCAGTGTAAGCATTATTAGTCATTGGATTTTATTTTACATTTAATTGTATTGTTTCTCCTTGTAGTATATGTTTCACTGACCTAGAACTATAAAAATAAATCTGCATTAGTTAAGCAGATTTACAAAGTCATGTTTTCTATTTATTTATATTGAAATAATATGAAATCATAAATTAGAGAAATCATGCCAACTTTAATGCTAAAATAATGGTTGGTATAATACACAGGCCTCAGTCAAGTTTGATTCCTGGCACTTTATAGGAAACGGTTTGTGTACCACTAATGGTCAAAGCCAAAGTGTTAACAAAGCAAAAAATGTGCAAAATGGTTTTTACATGATGAGGTCAAACAAAAATGCCCCAATATTAAAAAATATATATAGAAATTGTGTTTAAATAACTGAAAATATTGTATTCTAAATGTTATTTTAAAGTAAACCCTCAAAAATATAGATAAAACATACCTTCACTGGTTCTTTGATTGAATGAAAAGCAACATGATAACCCGATCCAAAGTTTTCGTTCGCCTTTTTCAGAGCCTTGTCTATATGTGTTCGTAATTCATCAGGCAAACTTCTGTAGTTATCAAAAGTTTGAGCAGAAACCAGCAGAGTCAGGGCTGCCAGAAGCAAAATCTTAAGAGTACCATCCATGTTGTTCAGGACAACTGAGCTGTATGGTGAAGATCGAAACTAATCTCTGAACTCCTGTCAGGAAAAACACACACACACACACTTATACACTCCAGGCACTCCAACTGTGATTGGCGAGTTGGTCAGATCGTCAGAGTTTCACACTTTAGTACTCAGAGCACAGTTCAAAAAGAGAAAAACCTGAAATCCTTGGAAACCAGAAGCAGTTAGTGTGAACTTTTTCAACAGTATCACAAATTATTTTGTCATTTTAAAGCACAAATATGCAAAAGAACCAAGAAACAGTAGATAAAAAAGTACATACAGGCAAATAGCAACAGGTGTAACCTATTTCTGTTCTCTTAATGAACATAATTCATAGGGTAAAAATTATTACCACAAATTTGCTAGTTAAATACTTTACCTAATAATAGATAGATAATTATATTTATGTATAGTAGTTCTATTTCATTCCTTGTATCCATTTATTTATGCTGTAGATAGCACTCATATACAGCATTTTCCCTTTTTTTCTCATCACCTTTATGGACAACAACCATATACAGTTATCTGCTGGGCATATTATGACTATTGTATTCTTCTGAACTGTACCAAGCCTCCTCGCATTTTCTTCTGTCTCAATGAGTGTATTTTTATTCATTCTTATTAACATACAAAACATGTTTCCAGGACCTGTTAGCTTCAGGTAACTTTTTGCCATTTCTAACTTTCCTTGATTTGTATGAGTGAAGAGGACTCTATGATGCTGCATAATTTTCAGTTTCCCAGGTTTTGGCATCTATATGACACTCTTTCAGGTTTGACCAGAAATAAGGAGACGTGTGAACCTAAACAACCTTCTTAACACAAGCAGTGTGGAAAAGCAACTTATTTCATAGAGATTATTTTCTAAGCCCCTTAGTGGGGATGGACACTAGTTAGTTATTAATAAAGAATAATAAACAGATGTGAACAGATGTGAGGTGACCTTTCAAAAACTACACAGTGAATGAAGAATGGATACAGTATAGTACTTGAAAGCAGAAACTACAAATAATTATTTTGTTTGGTTTTGTTTTTATTTTATTTTATAAAATGGGTTTATTTCAGGGGTCATGGTATTACATGCTGTCCAGCACAGTAAATATACTGGACTTTGATTTGAGTAAATAAAAAATTTTTGTGTTTCACTTCTCATAAAGAACTGGTGCTTTAACAAGGTTAAGATGGTGCACAAAAGTACAGACAAGGCTTAGAGCTCCATTTTATACAAGAACATTATTTTGTGGTAAATCTAAATCTGGATATCTGCAAAGCTGCTTTGTGGCAGTAACCAGTGTTAACAGCACTATATGGGTAAAGTTGTATTGAACTGAATAGCAGAACACAGGATTGAGAATCCACTTCTAGAAGGTGTTTTGCTGACTCCCATTCTATCCACAATGCATCCAAAGATGGCAGAAGTTGGCAATGGAATGCATTTCAGCTCAGAATATTACCCACTGTGCAGGGACTATATCAGCTTATTGTCTCCTAATGATAATACTACAAGGGTACACCATTTAATATCAACAGTGACCCCTTTTTACAAGATTTATCATCCCTCAGCAGTGTCCATGGTGCAATCAAAGATTCTACTCACCTCACTTCCTGGTTCAGATGAACAGATTTTTGTCCAAATTGAGATGTTAGTAACTGGATTACTATATAACTAGCTTATCATGTTTATCAGATGTTGTTTAAGCCATGGAACTACATGCTCCCATTACCTCAGAAGAAAGGCCTCCCATCCAGGAACAGACATTCCATTTCAAAGTGCTACTTATTTACAGTATGTAAGCAGTTTTGCCTCCCCTAGTGTGCAGTGGCACTAGAATACCATTCAAGGATCACCATTCATCCTTTTGTAATGTGCTTTATTAATCATGGGTAAACATTGACTCATAAAGTTGAACATGGTTTGGCTAAAACATGATGAACTACTTAAGCACAGAACCCCAATTTTGCATGTAAGTATATCACTTTTCACTTGTATATAGTGCTTTAGAGTTTTAAAATTAAAGTTTCAATTTTGTGCTTCTCAGTGAACTAGAAAGCAGTACCGTGACCACCACCATATATTTGAAGACATTGTCCTCGTATCGCCGCCCGGGTCTGTAAAAGAAACAATTTTTATTTAATAATCACACAATTTCTGTATCCAGTACTGATTATGTGTATAGGTTGGTTCAGAGGTGGGAATAATGAAGTGCAAAAACTTTGTTACTGTACTTAAGTAGATTTTTCTGGTATCAGTATTTTTTACTTCACTATTTATTTTTCGGAACGTTATACTTTTACTCATCACATTTTTTACACAAATACATGTATTTTCTACTTTTTACATTTTCAAACCAGTACTTTAGTTTTAATATATTTGGTGACATAAACAATATTTTTTCTTTTTATTGCACGGTTTTTAGCCCATCAACCTATTTCTTGTCATTGCGTGGCTTTTTCAATCTACCACTGGTGTATAATTTCCTGACTCTTACGCACCACAGATGTAGGATAGCCTATGAAGCTAACTACAAGCAAGGCGGAACGCAACATGAAGATTGGGGTAAACGTGGATGAGACAGAGGGAGTCATTGATGTAAACATGACTGATAACAGGGACATTCCTAATCACCTGATCATCATCATCTTTGGTCTGCTTGTGTTCTATATAGTGGTTGTTCAGCCTGGATACAATTATAAAGTAATAACATTATTTTATATTAATATATTAATATAATGTGAGGTCCAGTTACCAGTGTGACACTAAAACAGGTAGTAATGGCTACATGTTAGAGCCCAGACTTTAACTTGAGTATAAAAAAGTGTAATCAGTAATTTAACTTTTACCAGAGTCTGTTAAAACATGAGTATCTGTACTTCTACTTGTTTGAAGGATGTGTGTACTTTTGCCATCTACTTTTGCAGAAACAGGTGCTGATGATGTGTATAGTTTGGTTGTGGTGTGTATTTCTAAATATTCTGCAGTATACTTATATTTATTACCTCAAAAGCCCTGGCACAGTCCACCAGTTCTTCACCATCTTGTGTCTTACACACAACACAATCAATCATCGACTGTGTAAAATAAAAAGTAATGGATTTTTGGTTAGGAAACATTTTGAGAATTTGTAATGTTACAAAATCTACAGAATTACAGAGTGTCAATGGTTTAAAATATTGGTTCATAAATAAATTTGTTTTGTCAGAGTCAAAAGTAAAAAAAAAAGAAGGCTAAAAGATCTTAAGTCTATAACAATATAAAGTAATACACACCGTTTTATTTTTTCGTGTAGTACATTCATCTCGGTGCTCATATGGTTTGTCTGAAGTCTTCCTGCACGTTGTGACTTGCAGAAGGACGTTTACATACAGTTTTTTATCCAGCTGTGAACAAAGTAAAAAGAAAATATAGTAAAAGGGGTGAACAGGAACTGGCTGTAAATGTGATTCTTGAAAGAGTTTATTTACAACATTTTATTTGAACTGATTCCAATGACAATTATTCATGTCTGTTGCATTAAGATTTACTTTAACAGCAAAAATATGTTTTTCTGTTTGAAAAGTTTTTGATTGTTAAATTTACAATAAAAAGTGAAATTGGGTGAAAGTAGGGATCATCTTAACAAGCATCCAAGCATCATCTTTAATTATATTTTGTATCATCAATATTTTGAAACAGTCAATCAAAAATTTTAAATCTCATCTCATCTCATCTTCTCCCGCTAAGCAGAGATGCCCAGACTTCCCTCTCCCTAGACACTTCTTCCAGCTCTTCCGGGGGGACACCGAGGCGTTTCCAGGCCAGCCGGGAGACATAGTCTCTCCAGCGTGTCCTAGGTCTTCCCCGGGGCCTTCTCCCAGTGGGACGCGCCCGGAACACCTTCCCGGGAAGGCGTCCAGGAGGCATCCGGAACAGATGCCCGAGCCACCTCAGCTGACCCCTCTCGATGTGGAGGAGCAGCGGCTCTACTCTGAGCTCCTCCCGAGTGACCGAGCTTCTCACCCTATCTCTAAGGGATCGCCCAGCCACCCTGCGGAGAAAGCTCATTTCGGCCGCCTGTATCCGGGATCTTGTCCTTTCGGTCATGACCCAGAGCTCATGACCATAGGTGAGAGTAGGAACGTAGATTGACCGGTAAATCGAGAGTTTCGCCTTGCGGCTTAGCTCTTTCTTCACCATGACAGACCGGTACATCGACCGCATTACTGCAGAAGCTGCACCGATCCGTCTGTCAATCTCACGTTCCACCGTTCCCTCACTCGTGAACAAAACCCCAAGATACTTAAACTCCTCCACTTGAGGCAGGAACTCTCCACCAACCTGAAGTGGGCAAGCCACCCTTTTCCGACTGAGGACCATGGCCTCGGATTTGGAGGTGCTGATTCTCATCCCAGCCGCTTCACACTCGGCTGCAAACCGTCCCAGTGCATGCTGAAGGTCCTGGTCTGATGAAGCCAACACGACAACATCATCTGCAAAGAGCAGAGACGAAATCGTGTTGTCACCAAACCGGACACCCTCCGGCCCCTGGCTGCGCCTAGAAATTCTGTCCATAAAAATTATGAACAGAACCGGTGACAAAGGGCAGCCCTGCCGGAGTCCAACATGCACCGGGAACAAGTCTGACTTACTGCCGACAATGCGAACCAAGCTCCTTCTTCGGTCGTACAGGGACCGGACAGCCCTTAGTAAAGGACCCCGGACCCCATACTCCCGGAGCACCCTCCACAGGCCGCCGCGAGGGACACAGTCGAATGCCTTTTCCAAATCCACAAAACACATGTGGACTGGTTGGGCAAACTCCCATGAACCCTCCAGCACCCTGTAGAGGGTATAGAGCTGGTCCAGTGTTCCACGGCCTGGACGAAAACCACACTGTTCCTCCTGAATCCGAGGTTCTACTATCGGCCGTATTCTCCTCTCCAGTACCCTGGCATAGACTTTCCCAGGTAGGCTGAGAAGTGTGATCCCCCTATAGTTGGAACACACCCTCCGGTCCCCCTTCTTAAAAAGAGGGACCACCACCCCGGTCTGCCATCCCAGAGGCACTGTCCCCGACCGCCACGCGATGCTGCAGAGGCGTGTCAGCCAAGACAGCCCCACAACATCCAGAGACTTGAGGTACTCAGGGCGGATCTCATCCACCCCCGGTGCCTTGCCACCGAGGAGTTTTTAAACTACCTCGGTGACTTCAGCTTGGGTGATGGACGAGTCCACCTCTGAGCCCTCAGCCTCTGCTTCCTCAATGGAAGATGTGACGGCGGGATTGAGGAGATCCTCGAAGTATTCCTTCCACCGTCCAACGACATCCCCAGTTGAGGTCAACAGCTCCCCACCTCCACTGTAAACAGCATTGGTAGGGCACTGCTTCCCTCTCCTGAGGCGCCGGAGGGTTTGCCAGAATCTCTTCGAGGCCAGCCGATAGTCCTTCTCCATGGCCTCACCGAACTCCTCCCAGGCCCGAGTTTTTGCCTCCACAACCACCCGGGCTGCAGTTCGCTTGGCCTGCCGGTACCCGTCAGCTGCCTCAGGAGTCCCACAAGCCAACCAGGCCCGATAGGACTCCTTCTTCAGCTTGACGGCATCCCTTACTTCCGGTTTTCACCACCGGGTTCGGGGATTGCCGCCTCGACAGGCACCGGAGACCTTACGGCCACAGCTCCGAGCGGCCGCTTCGACAATGGAGGTGGAGAACATGGTCCACTCGGACTCAATATCTCCAGCCTCCCTCGGGATCCGGTCGTAGCTCCGCCGGAGGTGGGAGTTGAAGATCTCTCTGACAGGAGACTCGGCCAAACGTTCCCAGCAGACCCTCACAGTACGCTTGGGTCTGCCGAGTCTGTCCAGCTTCCTCCCCCGCCATCGGATCCAACTCACCACCAGGTGGTGATCAATTGACAGCTCCGCCCCTCTCTTTACCCGAGTGTCCAAGACATACGGCCGCAGGTCAGATGAAACGACCACAAAGTCGATCATCGACCTACGGCCTAGGGTGTCCTGGTGCCACGTGTACTGATGGACACCCTTATGCTTGAACATGGTGTTCGTTATGGACAAACTGTAACTAGCACAGAAGTCCAATAACTGAACACCGCTCGGGTTCAAATCAGGGGGGCCGTTCCTCCCAATCACGCCCCTCCAGGTGTCACTGTCGCTGCCCACGTGGGCATTGAAGTCTCCCAGTAGAACGACGGAGTCCCCAGTCGGAGCACTGTCCAGCACCCCTCCCAGAGACCCCAAGAAGGCCGGGTACTCTACACTGCCGTTTGGCCCGTAGGCACACGACAGTGAGAGACCTATCCCCGACCCGTAGGCGCAGGGAAACGACCCTCTCATTCAACGGGGTAAACTCCAACACATGGCGGCTGAGCTGGGGGGCTATAAGTAAACCCACACCAGCCCGCCGCCTTTCACCATGGGCAACTCCAGAGTGGTGAAGAGTCCATCCTCTCTCAAGGAGTGTGGTTCCAGAGCCCAAGCCGTGCGTAGAGGTGATCCCGACTATCTCTAGTCGGAACCTCTCAACTTCACTCACAATCTCAGGCTCCTTCCCCGCCAGCGAGGTGACATTCCACATCCCTAGAGCTAGCTTCCGTGTCCAGGGATCGGGTTGTCGAGGCCCCCGCCTTCGACTGCTGCCCGATCCTCTCAGCACCAGCCCCTTACGGTCCCTCCTGCAGGTGGTGAGCCCACGGGAAGGCGGCCCCACGTCGCTCCTTCGGGCTGAGCCCGGCCGGACCCCGAGGGAGAAGGCCCGGCCACCAGGCGCTCGCATACGAGCCCCAACCCTGGGCTAGGCTCCAGGGTGGGGCCCCGGCTGCGCCATACCGGGCGACGTCATGGTCCTTGGTTTGTTTTTTCTCATAAGGGTTTTTGAACCGCTCTTAGTCTGACCCGTCGCCTAGGACCTGTTTGCCTTGGGAGACCCTACCAGGGGCATATAGCCCCGGACAACATAGCTCCTAGGGTCATTCGGGTACTCAAACCCCTCCACCACGTTAAGGTGGCAGTTCAAGGAGGGGAAAAACAATTTTTTTTTTTAATTAAATGTTATATTTTGTACTATACAAAGCCACCAACCAACCCCACCACACACACACACACACACACACAGACACACACACACACACACACACACACACACACACACACACACACACACATATTGTTTGTATCAACTGCAGCAAAAAAAGTGCATTTTTATTTTTATTTTAATGCAATAGTAGATTTTGATCATTAACAAACTTACAACCTACTATTCATAAACAAAGTTTGAAAAGATAGAAACAAAGATTAAAACATTTTACAGAAAAACTAAGCTCATAAGGGCTTAGAAAATCCAAAATTTCCAAACACATTACCTTGCAAAAGAAATACAGTGTATCACTGAGTGGATCCAAAAGTACAAACCCTGGATAGAATCCCAAACAATCTCACTCTCTGATCTGATATTTCTCAGAACACCAAATAAACAACACCCTACTTTACTAATAGTACTCAGTCTAAAAGCAAAAAAGATATAAAGAAATTGACAAAATATAATAAATTAACATCTGACCCAGTTTAAGCATTATTAGTCATTAAACTTTATTTTACAATTAATTGTATTGTTTCTCCTTGTAGTATGTGTTTCACTGAGCTAGAACTATAAAAATAAATCTGCATTAGTTAAGCAGATTACAAAGTCATGTTTTCTATTTATTTATATTGAAATATTATGAAATCATAAATTAGAGGAACCATGTCAACTTTACTGCTTAAATAATATTTATTTTTGGCCCACAGGCCTCAGTCAAGTTTGATTCCTGGCCCTTCATGGGAAAGGGTTTGTGTACCACCAATGGTCAACACCGTAGAGTTAACAAAGTAAAAACTGCAAAATGGTTTGTACATGATGAGGCCAAATGAAAATGCCCCAATATTTTAAAATAATTATATAGAACTTGAACATATTGTTTTCTAAATGTTATTTTAAAGTAAACCCCTCAAAAATATAGATAAAACATACCTTCACTGGTTCTTTGATTGAATGAAAAGCAACATGAAAACCCAATCCAAAGTTTTCGTTCGCCTTTTTCAGAGCCTTGTCTATATGTGTTCGTAAACTATCAGGCAAACTTCTGTAGCTATCAAAAGTCTGAGCAGAAACCAGCAGAGTCAGGGCTGCCAGAAGCAAAATCTTTAGAGTATTATTCATGTTGTTCAGGACGACTGAGCTGTGTGTCGAGTATCAAGTCTAATCTCTGAACTCCTGTCAGGAAAAACACACACATATATACACTCAAGGCACTCCAACTGTGATTGGCGACTGTCACCCTTTCACACGTTACTTCATACTTAGAGCAGAGTTTAAAAGAAAAAAACATGAAATCCTGGGAAACCAGAAGCAGTTAGTGTGAACTTGTTCTTTTTAATTGTCAAACAACGTTAATTTTTTTTAAAGATTTACAGATTATTTTGTCATGTTAAAGCCCAAACATGCAATGAGTATACTCCAAAGAACCAAGAAACAGATAACAAACAAAAAACAGAGCTCTTGTGCACAGGATCTTCTCAGCTCTCTGGCACACCTTGAGCAGCGGATACAGCACCAGGAGGTGGTGCTGGCCCAGCATGTACAGTCCATCACCAGGAACTTGTAAATGCTGACAACCCTCGCCACTGCAATCCAGCACCTGCACCACTTTAGGCACCACCTCAGGCTCATGCTCCCGTCTACTCCACACGGGCAGGAGCCCCGGCTCCCACTGCCCAAGTGCTTCGCCAGAGATCCCAGTATCTGTCGTAGCTTCCTTACCCATTGCTCATTCGAGCTGCAACGGTACTCATTCCAGGGCGATTATTCAAACCTACATTGCCTACATTATTACCCTTCTCTCAGGGAAAGCCCATGAATGGTCCACAGCCATCTGGGAGACCCAGAGTACCTGCTGCTCCAATTACTTAGCCTTTGCCACAAATTTCACGTAGGTTTTTGACCAACAGGAACGTGCAGGAGAGAAATCTTAAACCAGCATCGGCTTGTGTCTCTGTATGGAGCATATCTTGTGTGGCAGACATCACATGATTCGGGGTTCTGGTGGATTTCTGTGCCACATGCAACTTCATGGACACATGGATTCACTTTTATCAGCAATTTCGGTTCGGTGGTCACTCCTATGTAAATTCTTACCAAGGGCCCTAGTCCAACTTTTGGTGGAACCCGGAGGCCCTTGCAGCTTTTCAGGAGCTCAAACATCACTTTACTTAAGCTCCTATCTTGGCCATCTCCAAAACAGGCATACCCTTCATGGTAGTGGGAGTGAGTTCTCACACAGTTGGGCCTGACAACAAACTTAGCCCTTGTGCTACCAAAAGCTCACTCCAATGGAGAGAAATGATGGTGTAGAGCTGCTTGCTGTCAAAAAGGATGGCGCTGGAGGCAATGGCTTAAAGGAGCTTGGCACACTTTTCAGTTCTTCACTGACCACAGAAACCTGGAATACATTCAGCATGCTTGACACCTGAACCCCCATTAAACTTGGTTGTCCATAGGTGGTCGCTTCCAGTTAACTCTGTTTTACTGCCTTTGTTCAGGTGAACCAATTAAACTCTTTATATTAAATCGCGCTCCGATTGAATCGGGCCGCACCACATCATAAATATGGATGATGTTCCTCTGACGTTTGACCTGCCACTCACTCGGACTGGCAACAGGAAATGCGAATCATTCGTCACGCTGAAAACAACCGGGCATGAAAAAACGCACTTCACCTGTGTTGGTGAAGTGCTGCACGGCATCGGGAGAAAAGCTTCACCGATGGTGATTTTTAAATGCACGACGATGCCAAAAGAAAAACTGTTGTGAAAGAAAGGAGGAAGAGAGTGACCAATGACTTTCTTGGTAGGGTACTGTTTAGATACAAGCCATGTAACAGGCACTGTCTTTCGTTAAAGCCTGTGTAAAGTTCATTAGTTTCAATGTAGGCACCTGCGGCTTATAGACGAAGGCCACTCTGTGCAGCTGGGAATGGTTTCTCATCAACACCCTAGGGATCCATGAAATTACAGAGTAAGAACAGGAACTCTGAAGATTTGGATTTTGACTGTAGTTAATGTCAACAGTCTGGTACACTGACAAAGGACTACAGTTTGCATCTAATCACATCACTGCCCACCTCAACATTGTTTATCTGTAATGACTGGCCATTCGGTGCCACCCATATGAGTATGTGGTTTCCTCTTGAGTCTGGTTCCTTTCAAGGCGTTTTTCCTTGCCACAATCGTCACCGGCTCGCTCATCAGGGACAAACTTACGCTTATAAAGAACATCTTATTCATTCTTTATCACCACATTATCTGTGTAAAGCTGTGTCGAGAGAAATGTTAAAAGTGCTATAAAAAATAAAAATGAATTGAATTTAAAATTGAATTTAGTTCATTGTGAGAACAATCAGTGGTTATGTATATAGTAGATCGTAAAACACACTCAAACACACTTATACACTCAATACAATTCATACACATCCATGTCTCTAGCACCACCTATATTATAAATGTTTATGTGCACAACATTTTGTGTATATGTTTACAAGTACACTCTTGTTTACAGTTCTCTTTTTGCATATTGTATTGTATAACATATTATACAAGAGGTATACTGGTCATCACTATTTTGTGTATTTTGTGCATCTGTCCTGCACTGTCTTGTGTTGTCTGTTTGCACTGTATTTTGTCTTGCACTGTTTGTACTCGGTTGCACACAACAACTTACTTCAGTTCTTTGCTCTGTGTTCTGTATGTAGCTCTATGTTGTGTGATGTAGCTCTATGTTATTTTATGTAGCACCAGGATTCTGGAGAAATTCATTTCACTGTGTACTGCGTCAGCTAGATATGGTTAATAAAAGTTTCTTGACTTGACATGATGAGGCCTGGCCTGGTCTATGTATTCTGTCTCTAGAACATGTACCTGGTCAGGGTATATTAAAAGTAATGAGTGGATGGTCTATTTAATTACCCATGCATAATCCACAGAAGTAGGCATAGAGTCAGCCCGCATTCTGGCCTAGATTTCATCGCATTTGCTACTTTGGGTTAATCAGTGCCTTTACAGTAGATTGAAGTTATAGAACAAATGCTGATAAAATACAAAATGTAAAATACACATGAAATTCACCATTGAAAGTTGCTCACTCAACATCTGGACAAAGTGGTTAATTGTGTGAGACTAACCAACTCGGCTTTACATATCACAAACACTGGCTTATTCATCCACAGAAATCTTTAGCTGTGAAAAACAGTGTACTGGGTGTTATGTATTTTATAACATTATCCTATGTAACTCAGGCCACTATCCTCTGACTGATGGGAGAGCATTCAGCTTGTACTGAAAAGCTGTTTTATAATCATCTTATCATTCAAAGCTGCACATGGAACTTTGTGACTAGCCAATTGTTTGATTTGCAGTGTTCAAGCCAGATTCAACTCTGAATCAGGATCTAAATATGCTAACTGAGTGCCCAGTAAAGTCAATGCAGAACAAATCCAAAACACTGCTTCTATTGGATCTATTAGTGCTGCTGAGGCAAATAGTTGGTTCCAGAGGATTTAGACACCATTGCATGACAATGAGAAATGCAGCTCTGGTTTAAGGGCTGTGTATTAGTAGAAATCCAGGCAAATCTGTAGACTCATAAAGACAAAAAATATCAAAATAGTCAGTTCATATAATGTAGATAGTACCAATTAATAGTGTTTGGAGTGATTCCTGTAGAAATTTATTGAAAAAGCTTTTACTGTTAATCAAGGCTATACTTGATACAATAGTAATAATGCTATTTATTAAAAAGATAGATCCATATTGTGTACATGTATATTTTGACAGTGAGAGGACTAAAGGGGAGTCATTGCTTTTTCAGTTTTCATACACAATCGAATACTTTTTGACTCTCTTTTCCTTTAAGCCGAACCCAGAGAGCAGCTGTATGCAGCTGTGTGACAGTCTAGCCAAAACGCCCATCACAGCTGGAATGTGTGTGTGTGTGTGTGTGTGTGTGTGTGTGTGTGTGTGTGTGTGTATTACAGGGCAGTTACAAGATTAGAAGCAATCTGCGAAACACACAGTTCAGTCGTTCTGCACAACATGGATGGTATGCTAAAGGTTTTGGTGCTGGCAGCCCTGATTCTGCTGGTTTCTGCCCAAACATTTAATAATTACAATAGTTTGCCTGATGTATTAAAGAGACACATTGACAAAATGCTGATAAAGGCGAACCAAGACTTTGGAAGGGGTCATCATATTGTTTTTGATTCCATCATAAGCAAACCGATGGTAAGTTATGTCAGGATTTTGTGAAGTTTCGTTATTTACGACTTGCAGAAGGGGCAGATGTATGTATAATTATATGTTGGTCATATTTGATTTGTGTTTATTTGGATTAGATTAGCTAAGGGAAAAACTCTTTGGATTGAGCTAGTTACTGTCAAAATGTCAAGATAAGTAACAGATCATGCTAACTCCTACCCACATGGCTGTTAGTACCCTGAATTTATTTGTTTTTCTAAAGCAAAACTGTCCACTGATCAAATGGCTGTCTGCTTAGAGAACAGTCATTTGCCAATAATTACACAATTAAATTTATTAAAGGACAAATGATGCCATTTTTTTAACCGTTTCAAACATTACTTAATAATTATGTAATATAATAGAAGACACATTTGTTCTTTATCTTATAATTTATTCAATTTGAGACAGACTTTATCTCACCAGTCTCACTTTTTTCTCCTGCTTTGTTATGGACAAAAACAAATGCATCATGTGTGACAGAGAAACCAGAAGCATTCTCTGTTCTGAATAGTCTCCCATGTTGGATAACTTAGTAATGACAAATGGAACAAAAATAAAAACGTCTCTAGGTTACGTATGTAACCCTAGTTCCCCGAGGGAACGAGACGCTGCGTTGCAATGCTTTGGGGACGCCCCCCGCGTTGTCCGCGCTCTAAACCACGTGTGAAATCTGGCCAATAGGCAAGTCGTGACATCATCGGCGGGCGACGTCGCGACGACCATTAGCTACAAAATGGCTGCGCGGTGGTACCGACACTGGCTTTTGGGCAGAGAGAAGGTAAGCACTGCCGGGATGCAGGGGGTGTTGCACTGGGACGCAGTGTCTCGTTCCCTCGGGGAACTAGGGTTACATACATAACCTAGAGATGTTCCCCATTCGGGAACTTCGAGCTGCGTCGCAAAGCTTTGGGAACAAGATGTCCGATCACGCCACACTGACCAGACCGTGCCTAATGTGTGAGGGCCTCAGCAACTGCACGCAAGACAGAGGAGCCCGGAGTGGCTTTGAGGTCGAGGTCATAAAACCTAGCAAAGGTCAGCGAGGTGGACCAGCCCTCAGCGTCGCAAATGTCCTGGAGTGGTACTCCAGTGGACCAGGCCTTGACCCCGAGCAAAGCAGGGAGACCAGAGGACTCATAAGACGAAAGGATAGCATCCACTACCCACCTGCTTAACGTCTGCTTGTTGGCCGGGAAACCCTTCTGATTAGGGCCATAGCAGACGAACAGCTGCTCTGATTCCTCCACAAACTCGTCCTGTGGAGGTAAGTATCCAGTGAATGCACTGGACACAGCCGGTTCTGCTTCTCCTGGTCAGGGGCTAGGAACGGAAGAGGGCAGAACACCTGCAGCACGACAGGTCGTGCGGGAGCTGTAGGCACCTTAGGCATGTACCCAGGTTTCGTATAGAGAAATGCGCTGGCCATGCCAGGGGCAAATTTCAGGCGAGACAGGCCACGGACAGAGCCTGCAGAGCCTCTGACTGCAGTGAGGATAACTGCGGTACGGGCGGGAGACAACTGTGCCTGCAACCTGGTCGAGTCCCACACTACGCCCAGGAAGGTGGTTCTAAGGATTGAAGAAAGCATTTTTTTTCCCGGCGTTTAGTCTTAGCCCCAGTTCCTTCATGCAGGAGAGAACGACATCTCGATGCCGGACTGCCTGGGGCTCTGACCGAGCCAATATCAACCAGTCGTCGATATAATTCAAAATGCGGATGCCCTGGAGCTGCAGTGGGGTCAGTGCTGCATCCACGCACTTAGTGACGGTACGGGGTGAGAGGGCCAGGCCAATCGGGAGGATATGGGTAAGTTTCGCCCCCAAAAGCAAACCTCAGAAACCTCCTGTGTGCGGGAAGGATGGCTATGTGGAAGTATGCGTCTTTCAGATCTTCATCATCTTCATTTTCTCCCGCTTATCCGTAAATCGGGTCGCGGGGGCAGCAGTCTAAGCGGGCCCCCGCCTTCGACTGCTGCCCAATCCTCAAAGCACCGTCCCTTACGGTCCCTCCTGCAGGTGGTGAGCCCACGGGAAGGCGGCCCCACGTCACTCCGACGTCACGGACCTTGATATTTCCCTCGTAAGGGATCTTTCAGATCTATCGAGACAAACCAGTCCTCGGACCTGATCTGAGGCACGACCTCTTTGAGAGTGAGCATCCTGAACCTGAGCCTCATGAGTGAGCGGTTTAAGGAGGGAAGATCTAGAATTGGACGCAACCCACCATCCTTCTTCGGAACAACAAAGTACGGGCTGTAGTAGCCTGACTCTCTGACTGAGGGGGGAACCACCTCGATGGCCTCTTTCCCCAGGAGAGCGCACACCTCGTGTTCCAGGACCTGAGCCTGCTCGGGACCCACCACCGTGGGACACATCCCGTTGAACCGGGGAGGAGAGGACCCGAACTGAATCGAGTAGCCTCTCTCTATAGTACGCAGGACCCACTGAGAGACCTCTGGCAGCCTCTCCCAGACCATCAGAAAGTTCCTCAAGGGAACCAACCCCTCAGGGTTGGCCTCCAACCCACTCAGAGCGGCTGGAGCCCTGCAGCCATCGGAGCCTCCTGAGAGGCAGCGGACCTTCCCCATCCGCCACGCAGAGGTAGCATGCAACGGCTTCATGGGGAACGCCGGGGCCTTTAGCGACGATGCTACGCTAGAAGAGAGATAGGTGGCTAGCGTCTCCTCCACACACGGCATTGCCCCATAGCCGCACTGCTTAGCCCCAACAACGTTCGCATAAAGCGAGGTATGTTGCGAAAAAGTATGTGCTGCATACAGGGACTCCCAGGACCTAGACACCTCAGTGTGCAGGTCGGGGAAGAACGGAAGGCCTCGGCGCAGAGGCTGTGACATGGGGCACAGGAAACGCTCATCCAGCTTACTGGGTGTGTGCTGCTTCTGCTTCTCGACCAGCCAAGCTAGCTCAAGCTTGAACACGGCCCATGTCACGACCTCAAGGAGCTCTTCGTACAGCACACACAGTCCACAGGCTCGCTAACATCCACAATCTCATCCTCCTCGGAGGGAGAGACACGTAACACCGCGCTGCTCGCACCGGGAGAGGAAGCAGTACCGGCCGGGGAGGCTGCAGAGGACTTATCTGACTCCAGGCTTTCTGCCAGATCGGCCTGCGAGCCCCACGACCGCCGGCGGCACTTTGCCTCGGCAAGAGCGGGACCGGAGCCACAAGGGAGAGCACTCTCCTCGAAGAACGCTCCCCGGGAGCAAAGCGTGCGCATGGGCATGCGGCTACAATGCAAGGAATCGACTCCCTAGAGAGCCAATTGAGCATGCTCCGCTACTTTACTGTTAACCTTACTGTTTACTGATAAATTTACTGTCCCTTTGTCTCATCTAACCATGTCTTCTTTTGAATTCCATGCAGTTTCAGTTACCTCTCCAATCAACCTCTTCATCATTGTCATCTAACGCCATCCTGGTCCCCTTGGAGACTTCCTAGAAGAGATGGACACACTCCTCAGTACTTTCCCTTCTGACAGCACCCCTCTGAAAGTTCTTGGTGACTTCAACCTCCCATCTGTCAAACTTCAGTCATCTTGCCTCTTGACTTTTCTGAATACCTTCTTCTTGACATTTAACAGCTGCCCTTCAAGACACAAGGGAGGAAATGTCCTGGACCTGGTCTTCACCCACCCTGCCCCAGTTACAGACATGACGGCCACTCCACTTCCAATCTCTGATCATCAACCGGGTTTCCTTTTCAATCTCTCTTCCTATTCTAACGAAAAAAAATTTACATGTCTCTCATCCATCCTAACCTTCACTCCATCTCTCCCTCCTCTGTAGCTTCCTGTACTCTTTCATCTCTTCCAGACCCTGACTCCTTTTCTTCTCTACCCTTGGACGTTGCTACTGACTCCTTCCTCTCATCTCTTTCCTCAACCATTGACCTCCTTTGCCCCTTGACTACAAAACCCAAGAAGACTTCTTGTCCCACACCCTGGCTGTCAGAATTTTGCGCAGCAATCAACGAGAACTCAGATCAGCAGAGAGGAAGTTGAAAAAATCACAACTCGATGTAGACCTCGCATCTTACCGCGCATTTTCTTTGGATGTGACTTCTGCTAAAACTGCCTTCTACAAGGAAAAGCTCAAGACTTTGGCACAAGATCCTCGTAAGCTCCACAACATCTTCTCTTCACTACTCAACCCCCCTGTCACACCTGCTCCATCCTTCCTGACTGCTAATGACTTTGCCTCCTTTTATGATTAAGGAAATCTGCCAGACCTTCACTTCCTCCCCAACAATGAATACACAACACAGCCAGGAATCCTCTACTCCTCTGTTGTCAAGCTTCTCAACCTTAACAGAAGATGAGATACTGCAAGTCATCCAATCTTGCAATCCCACCACTTGTCTTCTGGATCCAATCCCTTCAACTATGCTTCAGATCATCACACAAGATCATCTGCCCTTCATCTCCACAATCATCAATGGGCATCTGGCTATGTGCCAACTACCTTCAAGCAAGTAAGGGTCATTCCCATCTTAAAGAAACCGGCTCTGGACCCATCAGACATCAACAGCTACAGACCGGTATCACTTCTCTCCTTACTTTCTAAATCTCTGGAACGCATTGTTTTTAACCAACTGTCTGTCTATCTCTCACAGAACAACCTCCATGATTCGAACCAGTCTGGTTTCAAAGTGGCACATTCCATAGAGACAGCCCTTTTGGCTGTTTCTGAGAAACTGTATGCTGCTTAATCAGCCATCTGTACTTATCTTCCTGGACCTTTCAGCAGCATTTGACACAGTCAACCACTAGGCTCTCTTGTCTACCCTCAAGAGCCTTGGTATCCGCGGAACAGCATGGGAATGGTTTGCTTCCTACCTGGAAGGTCACTCATACCACGTAACATGGAGGGGATCCACATCTGCCCCATGCAGACTCACCACTGGTGTCCCACAAGGCTCGGTACTTGGTCCCACTCCATTGGTGAAGTCATATGCTGACATGGGTTTTCTTACCACTGCTATGCAGATGACACTCAACTAATCTTTTCTTTCCCTCCATCAGATACCACAGCTTCCGCTCGGATCTCGGCATGCTTGACAGACATATCTTCATGGATGAGTGATCATCAACTAAAACTCAACCCCAGCAAAACAGAACTGCTGGTCATCCCAGGTGATTCATCTCCAGGTCAAGATCTCCGAATAACTCTTTATGACTCTCTGCTCTCCCCTTCAGCTACTGCTCGTAACGTTGGGGTAACTATGGACAATGAACTGTCCTTCTTCCCACATGTCGCTAATGTGGCTCATTCCTGTCGATTTCTTCTCTACAACATCCAAAGGATTCAACCATTTCTGTCCACACAGGCTGCCCAGGTGCTTGTTCAGTCTCTTGTCATTTCAAGACTACTGCAACTCTCTGCTGGCAGGTGTTCCCCTCAACGCTATTCGTCCACTGCAAATGGTCCAAAATGCAGCTGCATGACTTGTGTTCGGTCTGCCCAAGTTCTCCAACACCACCCCACTGCTGCGCTCCCTTCACTGGCTTCCAGTAGCTGCATGTATCAGATTCAAAACACTGATGTTTGCCTACAAGGCCAAAAATGAACCAGCGGCATCTTACCTCAGAGACCTCATTACATTTCGCACTGCACCACGCTGTCTGAGATCCGCCAGCACTGGTCGACTGGTACCACATTCTCTCAGAATGAGAGGTAAGTATACTTCAAGGCTCTTCTCTGTTCTGGCACCGAGGTAGTCCCTGGCTAACTTCAAGCGACGGTTGAAGACCTACCTCTTCCTGAAATACTTAAATTAGCACTTTCCAAGTTTGCTTTGTAGAACTCGAGTTATATTTATATTAAGTTTTTAATCTTGCGTACCAGTGTAGATTTATTCATTGCTAGAGACTCAAAGCACTTTTGTTTGTCGCTCTGGATAAGGGCGTTTGCTAAATGCCGTAAATGTAAATGTAAATGCAAACAACACACCGATCGTGCGTATCCTTCCCCGTAATGAAACGGGGACACGGATGAACACAACAATGATATTTTTGCTTGCCAGCCATCACTTGAACAGACTCACACAAAAAAACGCTTACCTGAACAAGCAGAAGCCAGTGTCGCTACCACCGCGCAGCCATTTTCTAGCTCCTGGTCGTCGCGAAGTCACCCGCCGATGACGTCACGACTGGCCTATTGGCCAGATTTCAAACGTGGTTCAGAGCGCGGATAACGCGGGGCCATTCCCAAAGCATTGAGACGCAGCTCGACGTTCCCGAATGGGGAACAACTATTTATACTAAAATATGGAGGAAAAATAGGAAAATAAATATTTTAATTATTTGGCATGCCTTCAAATGTACTTTCGTACAAGTCATTTTGCTGTTTGGTATGAGTAGAGTTTTTAGTTCTTTATTTAATTTCAGAAATTGCAATTAATTGCTATCTTTATTCTACTAGAATCCCTATTTGTCGTGCCCAGTCACTTATACGATTGATTACATTTGGAACAATGTGAAAAATACAAAGAAGCAAATTATTGAAACATTATTATATCATAAGCATCTAAGAGAAATAAGATGCCATCACAGTATTAGGTACACTAAAAAAAATCTAAATGTTAAATACTGCATTCAGTTTAATTGTAAGACATGTTAAATATAAAAAAAAACATTTCACACACACACATAAAAAGGCTTTTTGTAAGCCTTAAAAACACATTTATTGAAATCAGAGCACTTTGTGACAGATTCAGTTTGTCTGTGTTTCTCTGCCAATTAAGGAAGATCATAAACACGCAATAAAATGTGTTAAATCAATTTTCTTAGCATTTAAGTACTTATACAAAATATACAACATCCTAGAAGCTGGAAGCTGAAATAGGAATTTACTTGAAAGTGTGTATTAAATGTGCATTAGATGTATATGATAACCTTATTGCAATTTAATATGCGATTGTGTGGCAACAGTGTGGCATACAGCATATTATCACATATAATTGCCAGCATGGTCTGTTAAAACGATTTCAATCGTTTACTTCATGATTTTAAAAGGAAACATACTAATATGACTATGCAATGCACTTTTCCACAGACTAGGCAGAGCAACTTGTATGTAAATGTCCTTCTAAAAGTCACAACCTGCATTAAGACCTCCAAGAACGCATATGAGCACCGAGATGAATGTGATACACGGAAAGATAACACGGTCTGTATGACATAATTACTTATCTTCTCATGGACCTTATAAAGTCTGTACAGGTCTATAATGGTATAAAGGTCCCTATAAAGGTCTATAATGTTTCGGTTTAATGTTTTTAAGCAGACTTAGACTTTTTTTTTAATATTCATATCAACATACTGTTTAATCATGAAAATATTAAAATCGCAAAAGCTTTCCTAAACATAATCCATTCCAATTTGCTTTACACAGCCCCTGATTGACTGCCTTGTGTGTAAAACATATAATGAAAAAGAACTGGTTGACTGTGGCAGGAAGATTAACGTTTCTAAAGTAAGTATACTGTAGCAGATATAGAAATACAGACCACGGCCAAACTAAAGACACTGTCTTTATGTGGTGTTGGAGTTACTCCTGACTACTAAAAACTAACTGCTTCTTTTCAGGGAAAGCGCAGTGAAATCCGAAATAGCTGTAGGCCATATCGCACTGGAGCATCGACCCTCATGGCGCTCAAATCAGAAGATAAAAGGAAGATTGAATGTCTTGGTTGTATTTGAAGCTGTACAAATTATAAACACAATATATAAAATGTGTGTGTGTGTGTGTGTGTGTGTGTGTGTGTGTGTGTGTGTGTGT